>JAQQAE010014103.1:0-12513 GCA_029823295.1 Pseudamia nigra | reverse complement strand
GCCTGTAGTTGTGACCATTCTTTATGTGACATTAAATAGCTTCTCAATTGTAGAAATCTATAGAAATCAGCTGAGGTAGGGCTCTAGTTTTTAAAGGAAACATGTAAATTTGCAAAAGTAAATAAATCCACCAGCTGTTTGGTGGAGACTTTAATGCCTGATTGGTGAAGCCGTGTCATTTTATGGCCAATCGTGATTATATTTTGGACAGAGTTGATACGGTTTTTATAGGGTTTTTGGGCCAATGGACTATTTTTGGTTAACTTTTTAATTTAGTTGCAGTGTTAGGTACTTTGTCAGGTATTATGAAGAAAGCCTAAAGCCCCCGTCCCACTTATTCGGAACCAGCAGGACTTGAGCAGAACCAGCCAGAATGAAGAAAATCGCGTTGCATTGAGGTATTTGTAAGAACGCCGTTGGAATACCTCCAACGCGCCTCGAATTCTTGCACATTTTTAGTGTATGCATGCAGCGCAAATGTAGGAATATTGAGAATGCTGTTAGAATTCAGTGAGAATTTTTAAAATGCACTTTAAATGCCGTACGAGTGCAGTTCAGCCGCTGGTCGGAAAGTGTTTTCCGGCTCATTTGAGGCGCTTCGCTTCTCCCTTGAACGCGATCAGAATGTTTAGAATGCAGTGGGATCCCACTTATTATTATTATATTAATAATAATAATAATAATAATAATAATAATAATAATTGCGCACTTCCAATGCACCTCAAAAGTTTTAAGCATGACTAAAACCTTCAGGCCGGCCACAAGGAAGGGAGTTTTTAGAATGCACTCCAGATAGACGCTTCATTCCGACGGCGTTGCGCCTCCAGTGTGACGGGCGAATTAAGTTCTAGCCAAACAGTGGAACAGGTAGTCAAATGTGATTTTGAATGAATGAGTAATTTATTTAAACATGTTGAATCAATTCAACAACAAAAAAAGCATGAGTAAAGGGAAAATGATAACCAGTTATCTTTTTCAAATCTGTTGTTTAATAAAGATAAAGCATTTCTGTGTCTGTACAAACATTTTACCTGAAATTCCACTTTATTCACCTCGTTCATTGCAGTGGTTTAGTTTTTATGTTTTAGTTTTGCTTCCTTTACCATACATATTTTGTTCACTGGGATTTTTGTTTGTAGACATATTTTTCATTTTCTTTTAAGTAAGTTGATTTAACTTTCACATGTCCTTAGAATGTGTGCTTTAAATTTCAGCCTAAATAGATCCTGTTTTCCTCCTGGGTTTTCACCTGGATTCAGATGGGCTGTTTCAGTGTGTGTTTAAATGCACGAGTTACCACATAATATTCCTGCCGGTGCCGTGCATTCCACTCGGCGCACTCTCCGCCATATTTTTTCAGAATATCAGGATGATATGGGGCGTCTTGGTCCTGGAGGAATGGCCGAGGACAGTGCTTGTCAATTTGTGACGTCACAAATATCTAGAAATCCACACGACGTGTTTTTAATCTGAAAGTGTGTTTTTTTTTTTTTTTTGTTTCTCCATCTGGGAGAAACAAATGGGAATTTTGGTACGTGAACATTATTTTTAAAGGCTCCACACCTGTTTTATAGTAGATAAGGTCACGACAATGTTGGGAATTTGGCTCGTAGTTGACGGTTTGTCCACAAAGTTTACAGCCTCACAGGTGCAGGAGCTCATGCGATCACTTGTGTAGTCGAAAACAGTCATAATTGTAGCTATCACGGAGTTAGCAACGGTAGCTTATGTAACCACAGGATGGCTGAGGAAAGACGGCCTTCATCTCAGATTCCTTCAACGTCTGTTTCAGGTGAAAAAAACAAAAACAGACATGCTAGTTTGACGGCCAGCCTGGCTGACTGGCAGGTTGCCTATTTAACAATCAGCTACTAGCTTGCGACATTACAGACCCCGCACAGTTAGGGATCGGCCCTCATTTTGTTTCTGTCCCACCGCAGGCGGCAGTTCCCATCCGCTCCTTCCATACCCAAGATCCCCTCGTGGCAGATTCCCCTCAAGCCTTCAGCGTCGCCGTCCGTCAACCACACGAACAGCAGCAGCGACATCTCGCCCGTCAGTAACGAGTCTGCCAGTTCCTCCCCCGTCAAAGACGGACACCACAGCCCCCAAGAGGCGCTGGGAGGACCTGATGGGGCCCACGGTGTCAACGGTGACTCCAGCACCGTGGGCCTAGGCGTTCAGGGATTGCCCCTGGACCTGAAAGATCAGGTTCGGATGGAGGTTCAAGGGGAGGAGGAGAAGAAGGAGGAAGACGTAAGCTGTGTAGAGGAGGAGGAGGAGGAGGAGGAGGAAGACGGGCTGAGCATGCAGACAGAGGATCGGCGAGGTGGGGATGGACAGATTAATGAACAGGTGGACAAACTGCGACGGCCAGAGGGTGCCAGCAATGAGAGCGAGGTGGATTAGACCACACAAAAACACTCCCCCAACACAGCTTCTTATCACTGCTGGTGGCTTTGTTTCTCTCTGCTCCTCGTTTCTCCTTCTCTTGTTTGTTTTTTTGTTTATTTTATTTTTTTTTTGTACCCACTCTCACTGCCTATTTCCTCTTATTTCTGTAACTTCTTGCTCTTGAGCAAAACGAAGAGTCTGCGTGGGCGTGAGAAGACACAAAACTGACAAATATTGGAGTTTGCGAACGGCTTACCACCGTTTACTTTTCATCAGGAGAACAAAATGACTGCGTACGAGGCTGAGTAACCTGTTGTGACGTCTCTTAGCGATGAGAAATGACGTGCAGTAATGAAATCAGAGTTACTGTAAAAGGCTGTACGCAGCCGCAACAATGTGCGACCTGCTGCTTTTAATTTTCATAATTCGATCAGATCATTCACAGTCGAGCCTCGGTGTCCTTGTAATTGTACTGAGGCACTTCTAAAGACCAAAGAGGTAATGCTACACATAATATCTAGCTGTGGGTCAGGAGGCACACATCGGTAGTTCACTATCAAAGTTACCATCGGGTTCCAGCGAGGCATTAGCACAGTTTGTCTCCCTGTTGATGGCAATAGGAGAGGACAAGCTCTTCCAGGGCCGGAGCTTTTAGCCTCTTTTATGTGTCCTTTCGCATTGGTGTCAGTCTGTCAATAATTCACAAGGCCAGCAGGGTGGCATTTGGGTGAAATAAAAGCCCTGAAATTCGAGATTAGAATGTGATGACGGGCTTTGTTCCATGCCGGTGTCAGAGTGCTCATACGCTCAAAGGAGGGGAAGATAAATGTTTTTCCCCCCGCTTTCCTTTTTCACTGAGGGCTAAATTTTGTATCTCTGCGAGTGTGTTTGTGCGTGGCAGGCGAGAAAACCCAGACTGTCTGCTGAGCTGTGTCTGTGTCTCCAGCAGGGCAGCTGATTTGGTTTGTGAAGTATGTTAATAATCAAATGATCAACAAATAACAGATGTATTAGTTCATGCAGCTTGAAATGTCAAGGAGGCTAAAAGCGGAAATCTAATACTGAAAGCCCAGTTGCATTGTATTATTTTCCGTGACAAACCCTCGGGCCCAAATTATGTAGGGCCCCCTACAGTGAGTAATCTTTACAGAAAACGGCGCCAATATTTTGTAATTAAGCTGCAGTAAGACGTCGACTGCTGCCACAGATAGAAGTTGCAGAAGTTGTATCACTTTTCTTTTTTTTTCCCTCAGTGTGGAGGTGGATGGGGAAGGTAAAAAAAAAAAAAAAAAATGCCCTGTGATTGAAAAGGAAAGTAATAAATGAATACTTGACTTATTGAATTACTCACTCTTGTCTCCAGCTAACAAGAAGAGTCCATGAGTGAGAAGAAGGGATATCAGCTCTCCTGCCATTTCTGCCTCCATCACATGGCCTTCATAAGAACGCAGAAAAGGTAGAGGGGCGCCAGCAGTTCACGTTTAGTCACCATCATTGTGTTTACGTTACAGAATGATTAGGCAATAACATGTCAGTATGCAGTACTTTTTCTGATTTGTAAGTATCGTGGGATAATTTAAAGACGGACTCATGGGGTGTAACTTTTAGACCTTGTAGTATCAGTGACTGATGATCCCTGTAACCTGCCAACTGTCAGGCAGATGTGTACATAATTGTAATAAATTGTTTGTCTCAAAACAGTACGGTAATATACATTTCAAATCCCTAAAGCTATGTCTGGTGTTCCTTTTTTTTTTTGTGGGTTTTTATTTTGTAGCAGCAGACGTTTAAAACATGCACAAGTGAACAATGAAGAATCCATTTATGTTTTGAGGCATATTGCACATACGCTACGTGGAATAATATTGATTGATCTGACAAAAGGTCGATTCCCTCTTTTAGAATCTTTGGAATCCAGAATCTTTACATATACAATTACGACATAGTGCTTTGCAAAATTTTAGGCACCCTGGATTTGTTGTCATGTTATCAAATTTACATTTACTGACCATACACGTGCACAAAAACGAACCTGCAAGTATCCACCTTTTGGTTCGCTGTTTTCACTTCATTTATTTCAAACCAAAAATAAAAAAATAAAAAAAACATTTGGCACACAAATCAGAAACTTTTGACCTCGAGGTTCGGAAACAGAGTAGGATGAAGTGAATACTTATCTTTTCCTACACTTTTTTAAAACATAATTTATCTCAATAACTCAAAGTTGAGGCTGTCGCGTTGATATTTAATAACACAAATCACTGTAATACACAGCATACACACATTATTCCATGTCTTTTAATTGTTATTTTTGAATATTTATTTGAATCTACTTATTGACATGATTTAGTTTCTTGACTAGGGCTGTTCCATAAATGAAACCGTTTTGTAGAAATGCAGCGAAGTTTGCGTTTGTTGTCAGAGCTGTTTTTTTTTTTTTTTTTTAACGTGGATGTTCCTCGTAGACTGCGTTTACTCTCCCTCTGGTGGAAAAACCTTTGGATCCTCTTCGCTAACTAATAATTCTTAACTCTGTACTGTACATGGGGTTTGTCCGTTTATTGCCACAAAGGGCTGAGGGAGTGCAGGTTTTCACCAGAGCAGGTGTTTTCGCTGAAGACCAATCAGCGGGAAGGAATTCGGTGAAACCACCTGCTGCCGAGACGGGTCGGAGAGAAAACGCGCGGCGTGTCGTCCATCCGCGGTAATGATCGGACACCCCTGCTGTTCAGGATTTGAACAGATTTGAAGATGAGCAGGTCCTGAAATTTCAGTATTTTCAGTTCGGTGAAGAGTAGGCTTGTTGATTCGCTGTAAGAGGTTTTGTAGGGTTGTAAATAAAAATACACGCAAATATGCGCATGGTTATAAACGTAAATATCAGAACTGAATCGCTTCAAGTCCCTATTTTCTGCGACGTCAATTTCTGTGCCGAACAGTACAACAAATATTGACGTGTGCTGAATGAAATGTGTTTTATTTCACTAGATTTCACATTTTCCATCCCACATAGTTCCAAAACATTTTGAGTGGATTGTGGCACATTGACATGTTGTTGTGCTGTATGTTGTTTTGTATGATGTTCAAAAAAGTATTTTGATCCATTTTACGCGCAAATACTGACGCTTCATAGCGGAGAAACTGAAATGTTTGTATTTTCTGGTTCTATTGCGATTGAGAAATGCATGTTTGCATGCGTGCAATGTTTATGGTCACTATATTCTGGTAAAACAACAAAACCACGGTTGCCTAAAGTTTTTGCAAAGTTCTGTACTTTCCGAGTCTCAGTGCATGAGCAGCTTAAAGTTTAACATTTCACTTTCCATTTTACGTCATTACTGGCTCCAAAGTGTTACTGTGATGTAATTTAAAGTGGGTTTTGTAGGTGAGTTCAGGGAAACCTTTCCACAGCAGCAGATCAATGTGAAATCACTCACAACGGTGTAAAAATGCACACAGTGAAACTTAAACGTCATGAAGGAACATGGAAGAAACGCCTGTTTTTTCACAGAATGAGGCTTTAGTTTCCAGTAAAGAACAGGGTGCTGATTCAGAATTTTATGTTCAGCATAATGTACCATCTCTTCAAGATAAGCATATGATGACAGGGTGTTCAGGATTGTTCAACCTTCATGTTAAAAAAATACCCATAACTGGCACTGAATTGATGAACTAGATAGTAAACACTGATGTCTTGCATCAACAAGCTGATGCAAAGCCTGAGAATTCTGCAGACCTGAGAGACCGATTCATTTTTGTGGTTCCTGAATTTTCGGGTTTTAATGTCACCGCCCTGGACCAGCTGTGATCCTCTGATCTACAGGACCTGAAAGACAACACTGTAAGTATCAGTATGAATCACCCTTTACCTAATTTTCAGAAAACATGACACTGCAGGGACTTTTTTCAGCTTCCACTCCGGAAAATAGTGACAGTTTATGTATGAAATTTGTTTATTCTTGTGGGTGGATTGTGTTCTGGTTTCAGGGGTGGGAAGAGCGACTTTTCGAATGGGGTTTCCTAGTCTAGAAATAAATTAAAGTGTTAAGAATTGCCAGTGTAGACTTGTTTTCTACTGCTTAATTTTAAGGAAAATGCTTTTAAAAATTTTCTTTTCAACAGTATGAAATGAGTCAACATCACAATCAATGAGGAGGATGAGGGAGAAGACATGGGGTAAACTGCACTTACACAGGTATGTATTAATCTATATAATCTGGGTCCAATATGAAAAGAGAAATCAGTGCTGTTAATGGTCAGATATATTTGTACTGAATTCCTTCTTCAAATGACCAGAAGATCTAACTGAAACAGAAAGTGTGCAGCAGTAACACGAGGCCCCAATGAAACCAAAGTATAGATGCAGAGCTGAAGATGTGGCCAAAAATGTTGTAACAACACTGATATCAGTCAATGCCAATAATTATCATAATAAAACTCACATTTGTTTCCAGTTTAAAGCCTGATTTTGTCAAAAGAAAATATGGTTGTTTGTAAGAAAAGAGAATCCTTTAATCCTTTATTTATACAGCAGCAAAAGTGCAAGGTTCATACTGCAATCTGAAGTACAGGCAAGAGCAGCAAACCAGTATGTACACAAAGTGAAAAATGGATCCAATGGAGAACTTTCATATTCAAGTTGTATATAGATTCTGCATCTGGAGGTGCTGTCTGCAATTTTTGGCAAACTAGCTAGTATCCTATTGTTAACAGCAGGCCGATATAAATAATTAAATGGGTGACCTGCTGGTCAACACTGCTTACAACCTCACCATTGTCAAGCTAGTACGTCTGTTCTTTATTTTACCTGTACCAAATGTTGAAGGAATCTGGGATGCAAGCCGTCTCTCAGTCATCCTGGGGTTAGATAAGCTGCAGTTGCTAGCTGCGTATTATCAACAGCTACAACGATGATCTACTCTGTGAGTGGGTGCGTGAGCTGTTGCACCTATGAGGTTGTAAGTCGTGTTAGCTTAGTATCCTATGATTCCATTCCTGGACGCCTAGGCCCCGAGCCAGTCCGCCAAGCTACCTGGAAAAATTCCCGCAACTAAACCTCATCGAACTCACGTGTGTGTTCGGTATTTGAGTTATGTTTTATACTGGCCCTGGGGGATGTGTTTTGCTCAATCCTAGTTTGAAGAGGCGGATGTAGATTTGCAAAACTCACCAATTCCACGTCTGGATCTGGAGTCCGATGCCCCGCTGTGGCATCTGTCCGCACACTTCCTTCCGGTATCGACCCCCCCCCCCCCCGCATTAGGGGTTGCTGGGTAAGGTACTTCAGTTTTTTTAAGGTGAATGTTTACAAACAGTGTCAGCGTGCTAGTTAAAAGTTCAATGCTTCATTCCGTAGGTAATTGGCTCAGTTCTTTCAGCTGCGCTTTCTCAGACAAGCGGCTGGCGTCAGTTCTGAATCTGCGTCTAAGCCGTCCTCACTCCATTCCCCTGCGTCTGAGACTCTTTGTCTTGTGTCCTTGTCCCCGTGCTCACACGGCTGTTCAAATTCAATCTCAATTCAATTCAGTCTTTATTTGTATAGCGCCAATCATAATCGCTGATTATCTCTAGTCGCTTCACAATTCGAGGCCGAAACCTCATGACTATACAGAGAGTAAACAAACAGAACCACCGAGAGCAAGACAAAGGTGACGGGGGGAGGAAAAACTTCTTTTAACAGAAGAGAAAAACCTCCAGCAGAACCAGCGGCTCCGGGTAGGCGGCCATCGGCCTCGACCTCGACCGGCTGGGGTTAGTGGACAGAGGAGAGATAAAAGAAAAGTGTAGCGACAGAACAACAAATCAACTCTGTCTCACACAGCTGCAGCTCATTACACTGATGAGGGCAAGTTTCACAAACCACGCCCACCTCCCCCAAATGTGTCACATGAGTAAATTGGCATCTTTCCCTGAGCTGAGAACACCTATGGAAACTTTGCATCGTAACACGAGTTACTAGAAGCAACAGAAAAGATGCACCTCATCCCATGGAAATGCACTTCATATAATAGAAATAGTTGTAATTCAAAGTAGAAGTCTGGATAATATTGCATTGGTAATGATTCCTTGAGGCTCCCAGTACATCTTAAATCACACACTGCCTGAATTTGTCTGAATATTTGCCTTTTTCCTGCCATTGCACTGACCATCATAGATCTGCCTCACTAAAAAAGCTGAGCAGAAAAAAAACCCTATTTTTTTCCTCAGACTAGGACATTCTGAGTATTGCCATGCATTATCATGTGTATAAATTTAATTTATCAAGGTCTAAATGATCAATAGCATTTCACATATTGATGAGGTATATAAACTTCTCGGAGGTTCGATACCACATTCCTTTGTAATCCATTAACCTCTCCCTGGAGTTCAGGCCAACCTTAGATTTATAGGGACCAACTGTAATAAATCCACTTGTACATCATTTAGTGTCTTAGGGGATTTGCTGTGCATTCCTCTTCAGAATGTACCGTCTGCGCCGCCCTCACGTTCTCATTTTCATTTTAAACTGTGACGCCGCAGTTTGCATAAGCTTTTGGAAATGCTGTCCCTGTACGAATATACTTCCTGATCTGAGCTGCCGTACGAGACGGCGCCTGCGCTTCTTTGTGTAGTAGTGTGGTGAGGAATTGTTTGTCCAAAGCAACACCTTGGTTTTGACACCATTTGGCTCCCCGGTTGGGAGCCTTAACCTCATCAATCTTGCTGCTAAACGGAGAGCACTCAATAGGATAGTGTATCGACGCGCTCTGAACTCTATTGTTCACTGGAACTGAGCACTCAGCAGGTTAGAGGGCTGAGTGTCTCCTCGGATCAATGCAAGCGTTGTTAGCCCGTAGCAGCCCGTTACACGGCTAGCATGGCTCTCTGTACCCTCACACACATCATCTCTGAAACCACTTCAGGTCCTTCATCGTCAATCCTTATCAAACATTTGTTTTTCTTCACTAAATGAGGATTTCACATGTAAGTAATCAATGGACTACAAAGTAGGTACATTGAGTTCTTGAAGCTTCACCCTCCAACCAACATGGCTTCCAGACGGCTCCAGCGCTGATGTCAAACAGGAAGCGTGCCTTTTAAATTTGCATCGGAAAGGTCACGGACAGTGTAGGATAAAGGGGGCATGAGGATGTAAAGTTTCTCCTTCCTCTTCCTGCTGAGATAAGACACAGCTGAGGACGATCTGATGTAAGACTTGATGTGTGACGAGGCCTGTGGAACACCACCAGTTGCTTTAACCCTCTGGAAATATTTGCTTACTCCTCAGGAATCTTCATTTGGACTGATGTTATGGCCATCTGCGGAGAAATCTGTCAACCTCTTTTCAAGATGTTTTTGTGAAAATCCAGCAGTTTTTTCCTCAAATTAGATAGATAGATACCGTAGATAGATAGATAGATAGATATGCTTTATTGTCATTGTCAATGTTAACATCAACAGCGAAATTCGTTTCCTCCCACTGAGGGGGAGGAAATTTTGGACACTTCTGTTCAGCAAGTGAGGTTGACAAATGACAAGACACGTACCTTCAGGACATTTAGGACTTTGCACTTGACCATTAGCTCCTCTGGAAATAAGTGGAGATATTTGAAATGGTTCCGTTTAGGTCTTTCTCATAATTCAACGTCCGTTCAAATATATCATTATTACAGATGAATGTGTTTTTTAATGATGTTTTCCTCATCTTTTACTTCGCTGTTTACAATGGTGCTTAAAAAGTTGTGATACATTTTGAAGAAACTCCATTTTCACACTAGTCTTAAAACCGAGACAAAAGAAACCAAATTAAACAAATGACACTAGAATACGGTAGAAAGCTCTCAGAGAGCGCAGACCTCCAAGACAGCTCAGCTTGTCTTCATAGCGAAAACCTACCCACCATCATTTAAACCTATGCTCATTTCCACCGTAATGTTGTTGCACCAATGTAATATTCTTAAATTTATTTGGCCCTCATTATTTGATCCTAGGAGCTATTTTGTCAGGGGGTAATTCTCCCCTGGTAGGGTCTCCCAAGGCAAATTGGTCCTAGGTGACAGGTCAGACTAAGAGCAATTCAGAAGACCCTTATAACCATGTCTTCCTGTGTGCCCATCACCTGCAGGAAGGGTCGTAAAGGTCCGGTGCTGTGTGGTTTGGATGGCAGCTGAAGGCGGGGTCCAGGTGGTTCAATCCCCACTTGCCAAAACTTGCTCCAACTGGGAGAAGGCCCTGGGGCAGACCCAGGACATGCTGGAGGGGCTATGTCTTTGGCTGGCCTGGGAATGCCTGGGGGACCCACAGAGGAGCTGGAGGAGGGTGCTGGGGAGATGGAAGTCTGGGCCTCTCTGCTTAGGCTGGTGCCCCCTGAGACCCTGACCAGGATAAGTGGAAGATGATGGATGGATGAAAAATAAAATTTCCATCATGTCAGTTTTCTTCTGGATCTACAGTAGCTTCATAAATGAAGGCATATCAAATCCGTGACACATTACTGACTCAGCAGACTTTCCACTACAATTTGGTGTCAGTTTCATGTCTATAATCTTATTTTTATCATATTTGTGGTTTGATAGAATCTCTTATAGTATTATGGCAGTGGTTTTGGCTGAACTTCGTGAATGGTGAAGAATCATTCAAAAGTCTTCTGGATTATCCAGATCACCCCTAGAACCTAATCAGTTGGTCCTTGGACCATTTCTGACCTATCCTGAAAACTTCTTCCATATCTCTTAATGACATTTTGAGGTATGTTGTGAACAAATGTGCAACTGTTTGGAGTTTGCATGTTCTTGCCGTGTCTGTGTGGGTTCTCTCCGGGTACTCCAGCTTCCTCCCACAACCAAAGACACAGTAGATTAACTGGTCACTCTAAATTGACCCTAGGTATGAATGTGAATGGTCCTTGGTCTCTATATGTGCCTCCGGTCCAGGTCGTCATTGCAAATTAGAAACGGTTCTCAAACGACTTACCTGGTGAAATAAAAGGTTAAACAAAAAAGTAAACACGCCGACAAAAACACAATCTCCTTGGTGGAGGTAATAATCCTACAGGTTGAAATACTTTGTAAGATTCACACACGAATTTGTAAAACTGGATGATGAATAAATACAGAAGAGGAAAACGCTGAAATTCGAAATGGGTCACAAACTCTTAAGCCCCGCTGGAGCACTTATTAATGCTGTTGAGAAATATTTATGATTTTAAAGCTTGTGATCAGAGGATTTAACATTCAGCGTCGCTAAATCATTCTGTGACTGGAGCCTTGCGTCCATATTGTGTCAGCAGTGAAACTAAGGAAGCATGGGTCACCTCCAAAAGCTCTCCTCGGCTGTCTGCGCGAGAGCAGCTCACCAGCTCTGAGCCGCCGCCAAACACCGGCTCCTTCCTGGTGAAAATGAGAACATTTGACAAGCCAAGGTCACCAGGGGCCTTTGACTGTATAAGGCTTCAATCGCAGGGCCCAGCGAACACTGCAAAGTCATAAAGCACTTTGTCATCACTCGCTATATAAACTCTCAACAATCAAGTGGGATCACATTCCCTCCCTCCCACCCTCCCACTCTGTGTGGCCTGTGTCACTTGATTTTCTCCTGGCACTGTTTCAAATCCAAATGGAATATGTGGATAGTGGTGGGCTGTCATGTGGAGGGCTGTGGGGTCCCTTCTGAACCTGCAGGAAAGCTTTTGTGCTCTTATCGGCAGGTAAAGGAAGGCGCTGTTGAGGCACCGAGAGAGTATGGGCTGCAGGAAAAACAGCAGGCTGTAAAAATCCAGCAGGTGGGTTTTGCCTGGCAGTATTTATGAATGGTCCAATAATGAGCCATCAGGAGTGTGGTGGCCATAAGAACATGAAGGAAGATGAGAGGTAGGGGAAAAAAAAAGACGCCCTTGTCCTGCGCCGGTGGAGAGCAGCGGCGCTGTTGTGAGGAGATTGGATTATCTGAAGGAAGGCCTGTCAGCCTGCTGAGGGACCGCGGCTGCAGGCGGCGCAGGGGCAACAGGTGCGGCGCTCGCCAGCATTTGTGCAAATTAGACTAATCACAGGGCCTGACTGTGGAACACCTGAAGCATGATAGCGACCAGGCAGACGGGAGAGGAGGTGGGGGTGATGGGACGGGGGAGGAGGGGAACGAAGA
>JAQQAE010014102.1:0-12513 GCA_029823295.1 Pseudamia nigra | reverse complement strand
CGCAACTGCAGGCAGTACTGTCACTTCTGTTGTAGCACAGCGACATCTGGTGGGTGCATGCCGCAACTGCGCCTTATGTATGGAAAAAAATTTAAAATGTGACATTTTTGGACAGTGCGCCTTATAATCAGGTTCAGTTTATAGTGCGGAAAATATGGTAGTCTGCATGGGCCTGAGCCCTCGTTATGTCACATCTACAGGCAACACTGTGTTGTTTAGAACACCAGGGTGGAGTCAGGATTTAAGAGCAAAAATATTACATATGGTTAATTTCAAACATGACCACACCCCACATGCTCCACAGCAGACTGAACATTAACTTAAGATAAATTGGTATAATTACTAGTGCTCACATGTGAACCAAAGTTTTTCTGAGTTTGTGAGTTTGTCAAAATTCTGCTGTGTGGTGATGACCCCTTTATGTCCGTTTTCTACATCCAGAGTGCCTCTGTAGCATTATTCTTTGATGGACAGGGCACAAGTTTTAAATTGATCTAAGTCCTCAGACATTAGCCAGGTGTTGCTTTTCAACAGGAAAAACACTTATTTTTGCTACTGTCCTGACACACTGAAATGATGAAACGCACCCATCAGGAAGACAAAACTACTGGGTAGCTGGATTAAGTTAACTAGTCAGAATTCAACAAGCAACAGTCTCTGTCGCTGAAATGGAATCTCAAGAAGTGCCAAAATCCGCCAAAAATAATTTACGTGTCAGTGATGTAGAATCCCATGTTAAAAAAGCCAGTGTTACAGCAGAAATAAACATGTTCACAGTCTAGTACAAAAATAGTTTTAGTTGCTATAATTTATTGTTGGTAGACTTTGGGATGGAAATGGCTGTGGTGAATACTTTCTTCCAGAAGAGACAGGCGCATAGGGTGACTTATAAAAGCGGAGGTAGGAGCACACAGGTAGACTACGCCTTGTGAAGACGAGACAGCTTATGCTATAATGTAGACATCTTGTGCTATAATTTATTGCCACCTCTCTGAACATGGTGCAAGGAGTTCATTTTTATATAATTTGTCTGTTTAGATGGTTCAGAGCAAAACATATATGCATAATTAGAGACATAGGTGCTTTGATTGACAGGTGTGTCAGAGGCAATGGCTTCATCTTTTCTACCTAATGGTGCATTCCAGTTGTCCTTGGAAGTTGGAATTTCTGAGTTCCCAGTTGGAAATTTCTACTAGAATGCCTAGAATTCAACTTGGAACGTTGGAGCAACCTGACCAACCCCAACTTTACAATTCAATATTGTGATTACTCACAACAACTGAATGAAACAGCTAAATTTTGTTGCATTTGTTTCATATTACATTAGTCATACACATAATACTGTTCAGTTTTCTATCCATTGCATGTTACTACACTATTTGTATATGCAAAATGCCACATACAGTACAGTTGTTATCACATAGTGTGTAGAGTTTTTGGAAGTTGTCTATGCTCCAAATAAGCCAGCTTTCCAGCACATTCCACATTTTTCCAAATTTGCAGCTGAAACGTGATCAGCTCATTGTCTCTGTCACTACCTTTTCCAACCTTGGAGTGTAAGGTAAATGGAATGCATTAATGATTAGTGTATCCAGTATGGGAACCGCCACAGCCTCGACAGTGGGAAAGTTCAGCCATGTTTTATATACAGTCTGTGAAATTCACTACTTAATTTCCTTTGTTCTTCACCTGTCAAACAGCAGCATTATTAATTCTTCTGCACACTACGATCCTGTTGCAGTAAAAAAGACAGGTTCCCCACAGAAGTAGTCTACTGTGTGTAAACAGTTAACATGGAGCACTGACATCACTTTTTTAGTCATTGAAATAATGCTGTAAATGGCTCACTAAGTGTTCTAAAATCTCAGTTTGTTCACATCATTGTGTTTCATTTGCTAGAAGGCACACATGTCTTAAAGTTGGAAAATCGACAGGCTTGTATAGCAGGTCTGTGGTGTTTTGGCTCAGTGTCTGCCATGTGACTGACAACTATGAGTAAGAATGCTGAAATAGTTGCTTTGTTCTTTAGATGTGCGTGTGAACTTTTCTTCAATCCAAGTGGAGAAACTTCAAGGTAAAAAGGTTTGGAGGTACTAGTTTACGGTGCTATACAACCTTAAGTATCATGGCACCTTTTGCAAATGTAGCTAAGTCTGTGTAAAAAAAATCAGGTTTACATAAAATGCTTTTAAACTTGTTCTTCCATTTTTCCATAATCATTGAGTTTTACAAATCACGTTCATGTTGTAAAATGATGCTGTCTTCAGAGCGTGGGAATCCTGCCGAGAGCTCTGGCTGCATGCCTGAAATGCATAGTGTCAAAAAGTAAAATACTATGTGTCATTAAATCACCTGAGGGAATGTTGGAGAGCAGCTCCACCTTTATAGTCTGCTGTAATTATTTGATCAGTATTGCTCCACGACATTTACTCTAACCACCTAGGTGTGACGATCAATGGTATGCTGGTGTTCAGTTCTCAAGGTGTGACTGAGGAATAAACTTATAATGACATTTCTGGGAATGATGTAACTGGGAATTTATATAACACCAAAACAGAAACTGCTTGCTTCGTTTTGGTCTTAATTGAACACTGGAAGATGAACTACGTACATTTATACTGGTCATATTTTCTATTATAGTAATAAGCGTTTGCCCACCCAGATGAAAGTCTCACTGAAACAGGTACAGATGCAGAAATCTTGGTTTCATAACTCCTACTCCTCAGCCTGCAGGCAGTGGATGTGACTGCAGCTGCTAAGGTCAAAGGGTCAAATCCTAAGATCAAGAGGTGAAGTCCAAGGTTTGACTGGAAATTTGAGAAAAAAGGTGTGATCAGCAGAGGAGGTGAATGTTCAGGTGGAGGGCTTTCCCAGTTTTTACAGTGTCCTGGCAAGTGGGATGTCATTTTGCCTGAGGAAAGTAATAAAATCAAGGGAAATATGTGAAAAAATCTAAACAAAACCTGGCGGCCATATGTCTGCATATACATGCAGATAGTTACAACACAAGGATGTATTTTTTCTTTAATTATAAATGTAAGAAGATAAGGTTAATAATGTTTATGTTAAAATTGTAATTATTACTACTGTCTTCTAAATAAAAACTAAATTTAAAAAAAAAAAAAAAAAAAAAAGGATGTATTTTTCAACCATTCAGTTTTTGACTGATTTGGGCACCCCTGGTCAAAATTTTGCTAATGTGAATAATGAAGCCAGGGGAAGATGAAATGCTCTCCAAATGGCATGAAGTTGCAGATGAGATTCCCATTACATGTATAAAAAAATCTGATTATATTTTATCTTTTACATTTTGAAAAGAAGAGAAAAAGGTTCCGCCTCATGTTTTATAAATGTGGCCAAAAAAGGCCAGAACTAACATGATCTTTGCTGCCAGTGCATGGACAAACCATTTAAATTCTGGTAACAAAGTTTGATGCACTTCCTGACAACCTATTCCAACCACAAATTGAAAGAGGAAGTGTTGTTTTGAATCCCACAAGGTGTAATGAAGCAAAGTCAAGAAAAATTTGCTCTAGGCTTCAGATAACAAGCTCTAAAATAAGAGCACGTCTTAACACATTAGTGCAGTGTTGGGGAGTATCCAACCTGAACATCACTGGGGTCTTGGCCTATTCAAAGCTAACTTCATCTGTCTGATCTCACCTGAGTGGAGCAACTCTTCCAGGCATTTGCATGTTAACCACTTGTAAACCACCTGGACCTCTTCCTCCATCTCAAGGAACACGTCACATTATTATACCCATTACTCATCCGGGTGCAGGATTACTCACGTCTTCTTACTTTGGCTGTGAAAGCCATCTTTATGCATGACAAGCGCAGTGCAAGTAGGTGGAAGTAAACACACCTCTGGCCTGCAGTGATTAAAGAAACAAAACCTGACTCTTATACTTCCAGTGAATGAAACACATCCACAATCATTATCATCAAATCATTATATAACATATAAAAAATGTTTACAGTAAAGGTGACGCTACATCAAAAAGCTCAACCACAAGAAAACATATCAGATTGCTTCCACATAAATCTCATGATGGCACTGGATGGATTATGACAACAGCACTCTCTATGTGATCAGTCACCATTAACAAAAACAGCCTTATATGACCTGCATTCCATTGTTTTCCCCACATTCCTTTCTTTTCTCAACCTGTGCAAAGCTTTTTTGTTATTCAAATAAAAAGTCAAAGTCATTATTGGTGTCACGCAACAGTCACTGACGACTGTAACCAGATATGACATGAAGTATATTACCTTAACGCTCCTTTGTGTTTTTTAGGCCAAACTGGAGTAGTAAATACTGATAAATGGAACAATACATTTCAGAGTTTAGTAGTTTTGAAAAGTTTGAAAAATGTAAAGGAAATAAACGAGACTGAGGAGCAGTAACAAATATCACTGACAGTCTTGAGGCTTAAACGGTCATATATAGACTTACTCAAATTGCTCCATTCATGCAAACACAATGTTCCAGGTGACAGATCATGTAGAGTGAGCTGGTCGGGTCTTGGTTCACCTTGTTTTGTTTTATTTTGCAGTAATGATCTGCCCATGCTGACATTCACAACATTAAATCGAAACAGAAAAAACTGACATAAAAGGTTTTGAATCATTTGAAAATAATTTAATTGCATCTCCTGAATAAAACAGGTTCGATTCTGCAGTTGAAATAGAAACTGTAGCAACTATGTGTTATCCATAGCAACAAATCAAACAGTATACAAACAATAACAGACTGAAGATAATAACTGTAGTCATCATCGACACTATCTAATCATCAAATCAGTTAAGGTTTGGCTTCAGAAAACCTTTGTTTTTGTGCTTACTGTATGTAAAGACATAACTGTAAATATATTCACTCTGTATATCTTTGGGCATTTTTCCGACTACACATTTGACAGCTATTATGCTGCTCAAAGTCTGTTTTCATCATCAGTTGTAGATGAAGCATAAACCCTGTGTGACATCATCCATTGGTTTCTGAAGAGCTGTTCAGAAGCTCAACCAAGGAGCCTCTGGGAACCACCATACTGGCACCGACTCACTCTGATCCATAAATGGACCTAGAGGTGCAGAGTTATGCACAAATATTGGGGTCTGAATCATCTAAATCAATTACGTAAATGATGTACAGTACAGTGTTCACAGAGGTGGAAGATAACTGTAGTGACCAAAATTATAATTAGATTTTAGGTTTTAAAGGTTTCCTCACTCACTCACTTTTAGAACCAGCCCCCTGTGGACACTGATAGTAACTCCCACCACTGTGGACTGTGACAGTGATGAAGGATTTGGTACTTCTTACATGTTCATCACAGCCACAAGCATTATAGAGAGGTGGAGTTCTGCCCTTGACAGTTTTGCTTTCATGGGACCTTATTTTAAAGGGAAAAAAAATGTATTACAATGAAAGTTGAAGGATGAATCTTTTTTTTATCAGACCATTTACACATGACAGTTTGTTGTAAAGCTATTGTAGTACACTCTATGACTGTGATAATATGTCATTATAAAGACTAGAACTTGAAAGTTGTGTAAGTAGTTTTTAATTATCATCTTGCAGTTTTTTTTTCCATCTTGTTCAATATATTTTCAGGGGTAATACTTTACTCATTATGTTCAATGTGTTCATTTTCCTCAATTTTCCTGATTATTGTGTCTTATTGTTTTGCTTATTATTTTCTTAATTTGTGTTCATTTTTCATGATGTATTAATTTACTTTCTTCATTTTATTAGTTTAGTCCTCATTTTGTTAATTTTCAGTAAAAAAAAAAAAAAGATGCAGATTTGGCAGCTGATTTTCTCTGAAATGAAACATGGTTGACTCAAGAAATGTTATTAAATCAGATCACAAACTTCAGTCCTATCCATAACTCAGCTTGGTCCAAAAGTAGAGTTACTGTATGTCAGTACTGTATAGAGAATTATGGCCCACTCAGCTGTTTTACAGTTGTAGTTGTAATTTTACTGCCTTTATGGCAAATTGTGACTAAGGGTGCTTTCACACCTGTTAGTCCGGTACAGTGGTTCGATTGGACCCATAAGTTGCTACAATGTTGCAATTCTCAACTACAAGTAAGTAAGTAAGTAAAGTTTTATTTATATAGCACCTTTCAAAATAAAATCCACAAAGTGCTTTACAACCAAATGCTAAAATAAAAACAACAATAAAACACAATAAGAAACATAAGATTCCAACAAAATCATAAAAAAGTAAATCATCTAAATGCAGTTTTAAAAAGATGTGTTTTTAGCTGCTTTTTAAAATAATTCACTGAGTCCACAGATTTCAAATTCAAGGGAAGAGAGTTCCAGAGCCTCAAATGCTCTGTCACCTTTAGTTTTCAGCCTCGTCTGCGGTACAACCAGCAGAACCTGACCAGACGACCTCAGGGTCCTGTTGGTGACGTACAAGTTTAAAAGCTCATAGATGTACGGCGGTGCTTGTCCATGCAGGGCTCTGAAAGTCAGAACCAGGATCTTAAACTGGACCCTGAAATAGACAGGGAGCCAATGCAGCGAACTACTGTAGTTCAGTCCACATTCACACCAGTATTGTTGCTAACAAACCAACCACTATGAATGTTGTATATCCCCCCACTCATGTGGTGGCACTGTTTACAAAATACTGTGTTTTGGGGGATGTAAGTGAAAGCTGATTGGCACAGCATCTGTAGAGGGAAAAATCCAGCCGACGAAAATATCGGATTTAGCTTTATTTTGGAATCATGAATGGTACTATTTTACCTGCTTTTGTGGTGATTTATTATTATCATTTGTTTGTGCAAAAAGTTGTTCCAGTATGGAAATCGTAATTGGGTCGAAAACACTGTGCACTTCTTTTTGGCATGGAGAAGACGTACTGTATCAAAAGACTCAAAAGTTTACCAGCTTCTTCAAATGTACATCACAGCTTGCTACAGAAGCCTCCGTAGACCAAAAAATGCTACATTACAGACAGCTGGACCGAATCAGGGCCGGTCAGCGTTCTCACCATCAGCGAACCACACTGGAGTTCAGATGGAGGCGTACCGAACTGTACCTCAAAAAGGTGGTCTTGGTACGGTTCGTTAGTCTGAACCAAAACAAACTGGTCCATTTTCACACTAGCCCAAATGAAGAGAACTTGCAGGTGTTCCGGACTCCGGTCCACTTGAAGCGGACTAAATGCTGTAGGTGAGAAAGCACCCTTTCTTGATGTGTTATCTTTTAAGATGAAACATCATACGTGTAGTTGATCACTCAAAGAGGATGTAAAAGCATTTATCCTTGTGATAACTGTCATCCATGGTGTCTCTGAAGTACGGTCCCATAAGGTCGACAGGAAGGGGCAGGGCTTCTCTACACCACTGCATAGTATGAGCTTTTCTACATTCTACTCTGTAATGATATGTTCTTGTTTACCACCACTTATCACACGCCTTTACTTATTTTTGCTCTCTAATATCAGGTTCTTCAAATGATTCATAATAACATTCAGGACCCAAGGGGTACTGTATGATGCTCGCCTGTTCCTGTCCTCACCTGTAAGGTCACATTAACCTCACATTAACTCCCTGGTGGAGTTCTCTATTGCAGCCTCACAAACACACATCCTGAGGGACAGATGGACGCAGACTGTCACAGTAACGTGTCAAAAGTAGAGAAAAGAGCTGGGATTTGATGTAAGTTGGACACCAAAGCTATGTCATAATGATTGTCATACTGAGTAACAGGTGTTCCCAGGCCAGCCAAGAGACACAGTCCTTCCACCGTGTCCTGGGTCTGCCGCAGGCCTCCGGAGCTAGTTTTGGCATCCAAGGATTGGACCACCCAGACCTCCGCCTTTAACTGCCACCCAAACCACACAGCACCAGACCTTTACAACCCTTCCTGCAAGTGGTGGGACCACAGGAAATTCTTGATCATAAGGGTCCTGAATTGCTCTTATCTGACCAGCCACCTAGAATCAATTTGCCTTGGGAGACCCTACCAGGGGAAAATTGCCCCCGACAATATGGCTCCTAGAACCACTCAGGCACACAAACCTCTCTACCACGATAAGGTGGCGATTCAACGAGGGGAAATATATTTATAATGATATATTAATAATAATAAATTAATAATAATTTAGCCTGGTTAGGAAGGGAAGATGGAGCTGTGTCATTTCCAGTATGTTTTCTTAATTATATTGGTTTATTTATGTTTGATTGGTTCATTTGTATTAATTATTTTGTTCTTTTTTTCCATTTTTGACCATTTTGGTGATTATTTTATTAATTTATTTGTTAATGTTAGTTCCTTTTGTTTATATATTGTTCAGTTTTCTTAATTTTTGTCAGTTTTCTTCTTTCTGTCTATATGTTGTTCACTTTGGTTCATTTTCTTGATTATTGTGTTCATTTTATACATTAAATAAACACATTGTCATTTGCTTTGGTTTTGCAATACTTTTTTGTTCGAAATAAAGTATCTATCTATCTATCTATCTATCTATCTATCTATCTATCTATCTATCTATCTATCTATCTATCTATCTATCTAAATGGCTTATTTTTTCAGTGATTTTGTTCTTATTGCTACAAATGTGGAACAGATTGTCCACATTCAACTGTGGTCAATTGTCTTAATATTTTTCTTCCTATAGTGTAAGTTGTGATATTTCTTTACAACCGTTTCAATACATGTTGGTATCTTTATTCTCTGCACAATACAATGTTTAATTTTTTATTTTTCTTATACACTGACATTGTCACTGTTTTATTCAAGAACCTGAAACCGACATTTACATATAAATAAAATAGTAAAAAAAGACACCAGCAGCACTGACTGATGTGAAAACAGACTCTGGAAGGTCTTTTATGAATTCATTTTGGTACATCCTCTCTGTCCATGTGTTTACACGTTTTAATAGCTGGTAGTTATGTTAAGAAGATCTAAGAGGCTTCAGGTATGCGCGGTGTTACTTTTTAAGTGGTCATGTGGTTTGTTTTGTTCCATAACTGTGACACAAATTGTAAAAGATATTTGTTTTGCAGGGTGTCTGCTTCACATTTTTCACATGCCATCCCTCTTAAATCATGTAAGTAGTGGCTGCTCCATCAGCAAATAAAATATTTTCTATATTAGAATTAGAATCAGTTTACGCCAAGGGGAATATCCTGATGCTGCCCTATTATAAATACTGTATACTAATAATGTAAGTGGAAAACTTGCTGATATCCAAACCAGTGTTTTTACAATATGGCAAATATCTCATCTCCCCGGGATCCAAAGTTAACATATATAAATTTTGGGTTATTCTATTAAATTGTAAGCCAGTTTACTCTGTGGTTGGCTAGCTGACTTAGCAAATATGATTTCAATTTGAAAATTAATTTTATTTGCCGTAATAGATGATTTTTTTTTTTTTAAACAAAAAATATTTTTCTGATCTATTTTGCATGACAGGGTGGTTAGTTTAAGCTTAGCGGACCCTGTTCAACGTACAAAAACAATAAATAAACAGTATAAAATAATGTGGGAACTTGCCTGCTTTTGAACTTGACACCTCGAGAGACTCAAGTGATGTCACTTCTTTTTTGTCATGTCATTTAAAGTGACATTACTGTACATTGACATTACAACAGAAAAAGTAAGTGTGACAGGGTGGTAAGTCAAACTGAGGGACACACACACAAATCATAACAATTTTATTAAAAATAATGTTTTTGAATATGGTTTATGGTGTCAGACATATGCCTTTAATCCTGAAAATAAAAGTTTGATTAAAAAATAAGGTGTGTTTGTTGATATTTTCCATGTTAGCCATTATGGGCAAGACAAAAATGGTCATGTACCAATTAAAAATGATTAGAATAGCATTGTCTCATATACAGTATTATGTGACTAAGAACACTTGTATTATTATTACAATATTAATTACTTATATTAACAGTATTTAATTTAGGAAAATACAGTTTGACACATTTTTATGCCTTATGAATGTCATCAAATGCTGTGGACTCAAATGGCACCCATTTCATAGAATGACCCTTTTCTTCCTAAAATGAGTTACATAAATTTAAAGGCTCATCCATTAATAATCCTCTCAATTGTCACTTCTGTCCCTCTTTCAGTGTGTGCTGGTAGATTTAACTGCACAGACCCTCCCCTCGACCTGGACTTTTGTGAGCTGAGGGGAGTGATTGCATCTCCAGCCAATCACAGCATTGTGTTTAGATCGCTGGCCAGTCAGAACGTAATGCAGCTTGTTGGGGTAGAGGCCACTCAAACTTGCACTCCCAAGTCAAACACAGAAGTGATCTGTTTTGGTTATATTTCTCTCTGAAACCTTCCACAGAGTTTTGCGATAGTGTGGGTGAGTGTAAGTGCTTTAAAAAAGACAACAGAAAATCAAAATTTGATGACTTTTTCTCAGCATTGTGAAAAAATACACATTTAATATCACATACAGATTTGTACTGTTTTATTAATGAGCCCATAAATAACAATTTTACTGTATGTGTTTTTCTGTATAAATACCGTATTTTCTGCTCCATAAGGCGCACCGCATTATAAAGTGCACAATCAAAACATGATCTATATATGATCTTTTTCCATACGTAAGGCGCACCGGATTATAAGATGCATTAAGCGATGCAAAAGTTAGATAAGTCAAACTCTATTCAACTCATTCACAATAACTCTCAACATTGTTCAGTTGTACCACATGAAATACAAAACAATATGGTACACTCACTTTTTGGATTTGTTCCTCTCCCGTGGGTCCATCGGATTCTTTGTCTTTGGTGTCTTTGTTTGGCAGTTGGGCAGTTTCAGCGTCGGGCGGGTCCGGATCCCTCTTGTCATTGTCCATGTCGGTCTCCTTGCTGTTGCTTGGCTGTTTGGTGGTGGTTCTGGCTTTCGTGGGGGCTCGGACAGCACTTGGGACAGGTGCCTCTGCGGGCCATTGGCGGGTGGTGGCGTGGCTCCCCCAGCGTTTCCTCCATGACTTGGTGAGTGTGTGTTCATCTTCGGTCATCTTTGGTTAATTCGCCCAGAGTGGAGGTGGGCTCCGGGTTGTCTCTCTGCCTCTGTTTGGTGGGTTTGAAATCTGCTTCATGAGCATGTCTCTGTGTCACTTCCTACCGGTATCACTATGTATACATGACACGTATACGTGATATGTACAACCGTATCGCTCATGGAGCGATATGGTTGTAGGCACAGGCCATCTGTTGTGTGGCGCTATCTGTTGAAGGGATCTGAGCAACCCTTCGGGGTTTGGACTGATCACAAGAATTTGTCTTATCTCTATACAGCAAAGCAGCTCAACCCTCGACAAGCTAGGTGGGCCCTCTTCTTTGGCAGGTTTAACTTTACATTGACTTACCGTCCTGGCTCAAAGAATGTCAAACCAGATGCTCTTTCTTGCCAGTTCAGTGTGGAGGAGACCGAAGCAGCACCCAAGCCCATTCTTCCTTCTGCCTGTTTAGTGAGATCAATCACGTGGGAAATGGAGTCCATCGTAAAAGAGGCTCAGCCCAGGCACCAGACCCAGGGGATGGACCTCCCAACCATCTATTTGTCCTGGACTCTCTACATTCCCAGGTACTGCAATGGGCCCATTCCTCTCACCTCACCTGTCACCCAGGCATCCATAGAACTCTAGCATTTCTTCACACTTCTGGTGGCCATCCATGGATGCTGACACCCGGTCTTTTGTATCAGCTTGCACTGTCTGTGCACAGAATAAGTCATCCACCAAACCCAGTTCTGGTCCCCTTTGCCCATTCCTTGTCACCCATGGTCACATTGCAGTAGATTTTGACACTGGCCTTCCCCCTCGAATGGAAAGACTGTGATCCTCACCATTATAGACAGGTTTTGCAAGGCAGCTCATTTCATTGCCCTACCCAAACTCCCTTCTGCCAAGAGACTGCAGAATTGCTAATGGAGAATGTTTGTTTTCAGCCTCCATGGCATTCCTACAGACATAGTTTTGGCCAGGACCACAATTCACCTCACAGGTTTGGAAGGCCTTCTGTTCAGCCCTTGGAATTTCCTGGAGTCTGTCATCTGGCTACTGCCCTCAGACCAATGGCCAGACTGAATTCCTCAACCAAGAAATGGAGGCAGCCCTCTGATGCATAATTTCCTCTCATCCAGCCTCTTGGAGTTCAGATCTGCTTTGGGTAGAATATGCCCATAACATTCTACCCAACTCTGCTTCAGGAATGTCTCTGTTTGAATGTTCACTTGGTTACCAACCCCCTGTATTCCCTCCAGAAACAGGACTTGGCAGTACCTTCTGTCCAGGCACACCTGTGCCATTGTTACAACATTTGGAGATGAGCCAGAGCATCCCTGCTTCATGCTTCAGCGAAGTCTCAAAGCCAGGCCAACTGACATCACAGGCCATCTCCTAACTATGCACCTGGTCAAGAGGTTTGGCTCAGCACCAAGGACCTTCCCCTGAAAGTTGAGTCCAGGAAACTGTCACCTTGATTCATTGGTCCATTTAAAATTGAGGC
>JAQQAE010014101.1:0-12513 GCA_029823295.1 Pseudamia nigra | reverse complement strand
CCAGAACGGATTAATTGGTTTTACATGTATTTTTATGGAAAAAGTCGCATCGGACAACAACTGATTCGGATAAAGGCTGTGACGCCAGAACGGATTGTCATCGTTATCCGAGGCACCACTGTAAACCAATTTTTCTTAATGCAACTTCTTGACTTTTGTTTCCCATTACAAATACACAGTTGGGATTTAAAGCAAACATGAAATAAGGAATAATGGGACATCCTGAACATTAACCCTAATGTTAGCTGTCGTAGTTACAGAGCATTTGACAACTTACCAAACTGTGCCAGTAACTTGTTTCCCTCGCTCTAACTTTTTTGAGATGCGTCACTGCCATCGAATTCAAAAGGAGCTAATATTTTCCACGAAATGGTAAAATGTCTGTTTCAATATGTTGTTTATGCTCTACCGGGAATTCAATACGGATTCATGAGATTTGCAGATCATTGCATTCTGTTGCAACTTTACTCAAATTGGGGTTGTAGACGAGGCCATCCATCTAATAAATATAATGAGGATGAATCAGAGAGTTGTGCTGTTTTTAATGGTGTGTAATGGTACGAGCGCTGACAGCATAATAGCTCTGGCTCTATTGACTTTTCTCATTAAGCTGCAGCAGAGGCCATGTCCAACCACTATATTTAACCAGTGCACAGGTAATCATCTCAGGCCATATTACCAGACAGCCTTTAATGAAGAGCACAATCATCAGGCGCTTAGGTTTAATGAAAAGAGCCACCTGTGGAAGAGACAGGCAGCCATTTAACCTGATCCCACCATGAAACCTGCGACTCATACTGGATGCTCATAAGTGAAGACATTTCAAAGAACTATGTGTATTCTACAGGTTTTATTCTGAAATATTAAACAAGGTTACATATTGATTTACATAAACCTAGTACAGAAAGACCAAAACATATAAATGATGTCTTTGTGGGACCCAAACTTAAAAAAAAAAAAATCATTACAAACTGCCACAATGTTTCTGTTTTTACTGTTAATGAACCCAACTCTTTTAGGGTTTTATCTATTTTATTCTTAAACAAAACTTGCGTATAAGAATGAAAGTTGAAATGATTGCTTAATTTTGATTTATTGTCACAAAAGCCAGTGTACATTAAGAACAAAAATAAACCAAATAACAAAATGACAAAAATATACACAACTGGCCAAATTAATGAATGACATGAACAGAAATACACAACATAATGAACAATATTAGCAAAAATGAAAACAAAAACACACACGACGAATGAGAATGAGCAAAATCATCAAGAAACTGAGCATCCATCCAACCACCCATCCATCCATCCATCCATCCATCCATCCATCCATCCATCCATCCACACATCCATCTATCCATTCATCCATTCATCCATCCATCCATCATCTTTTGTTTATCCTGGTTAGGGTCTCGTGGGCAGCAGCCTAAGCAGAGAAGCCCAGACTTCCCTCTCCCCAGCCACTTCCTCCAGCTCCTTCTGGGGGAACCCCCTGGTGTTCCCAGGCCATTCAAGAGACGTAGTCCTTCCAGTGTGTCCTGGGTCTGCCCAGGGCCTCCCCCAGTTGGGGCTAGTTTTGGCAACCAGGGATTGAACCACCCTGCTGCCACCCAAACCACCCTGCACCAGACCCTTACGACCCTTCCTGCAGGTGGTGGGCCCACAGGAAGACATAGTCATCAGGGTCTTCTGAGTTGTTTGTAGGCGGACCTGTCACCTAGGACCAGTTTGTGTTGGGAGACGCTTCCAGGGATGAATTGCTCACCGACAGCATAGGTCTTAGGATCACTCAGGCACACAAACCCCTCCACTATGATAAAGGTGACGATTCAAGGAGGAAAATAAAGGAAATTAATCAACAAAATGAACAAAAAAGGATGAAATGAATTCAAAATTGGACAAAAGGCAAAACATAATCATAAAATAATCAACAAAATTTTTAAATATGAGCAAGTCAAACAAGAAATTCAACCACAAATGAAAAAAGTGAATAACAATGAAAAAAAAAAAATTGTGGAAATATCCGATCATGACACTCACCTGTTTCCAACTGACCTGTAGGATGTTCCAAACAGGTGTTTTGTGAATATTCTTTAACGGTCCCAGTCTTTTATTGCTCCTGTCCCAGCTCTTCTGGAATGTACTGTAGGCATCAAATTCAAAATGAGTCAATATTTGAAAAAAAAAATGGATAAAGTGTATCACTTTGAACATTAAATATCTCATCTTTGTGGCGTATTCAATTGAATATAGGCTGTTTTCATTTACACAACCTCCCAACTTCACTGGAATTGGAGCTTGCAACATAAGGTGTGAGCTGCCTTAAAGAATGCCGGTTTTGTGAGGCACCTCTGAGATAATGGCATAATTGTAGCAGCATGAGGTCGTCCCGGCTCAGGTGTGATCGGATCGGGTGAACGCTGTTGTTTCTGATTTAAAGCCAAACTCATGCCTCGGCTGGCGCAGCTGTCAGGGAGCCGTCATAGGCACGAAACGCCCGCTCTCACATATAATGCGTTGTTCATTCGACTGCGCTTTTAAACTCAGATCGCATTACACAACATTTTCCAACAAAGCTCCATCTGTGAGTCATTTCAATCTTGACAGATCTGATGAAATCAACTCACAATCAAAGTGTGAGATAACAATCTGAAGATGCAGCTCGTGAAAACTGCGGCATTAACTGTTTTTTTTTCCCCTCGTGCATTCATGTGAATTAAAGATGAGAACGAATTGCCCACGTTCTCACTTTTCTCCTGTGAACACTGGAGGGAAGCGCACCTGCACTTTTTATTTATAGTCAACACTGCTTGAGATGATGGGGGAGACAGATGAAGAGTTTTAAAGAGTCACCACTTACCTGACTCATCACCATCTTTGTTGTACTGAGGAAGATGAAAAAACACTAAGTTTGACTCAGAGTGAATTTTATTGTAAGGAGATGGAAATTGACTAAAGCATTAGATCTCAGTTAATGTTAGAAGTGGGTATTATTCAAGTGCATTTACTCCATTACGTGTACAGTGGTGGCACCTCGGATAACGAATTTAACCCGTTCCGGCGTCACGCTCGGTATCCAAATCATTTGTCATCTGAATCGAGTTTTTCCATAGGAATACATGTGAAACCAATTTATCCGTTCTGGACCCACGACAAATTCCCATATAAAGTATGTATTTCACACCATACCTGCACATTTATTCATTATTATTATTTAAAAAGGAAGTTATGTTAATTATCTGAAACATAATGCATGAAATTAGTTCTAAAAATGATTTATAATGTATTCTTACCTTGGCCTATGACTTGGTAGTGTGTCCGTGGACACTGCACACATCCATAACTGTAAACAACTCCACCACGCCGCTGCCCAACAGCAGACATGCCGCTGCCCACTGCCCGACACGCCGCTGCCTGCGGGCCGACATGCTGTGGGCTGGGAACCGACACACCGCTATCCGTGAGCCGACATGCACTGGGCCGTGAGCCGACACGCCGCTGCCCGATGGCTTCAATGATGGTACAGTATCACCAGCGATTTCCTTTTCTTTGATCCAAAGCAGCAGTAGCCTCTCCATAACACAAGCTAACGGCTGTTAGCCACTAGCCTGTGTTAGCTTGGCTAATGGCTGTTAGCTTCGCCAAGACCCAGAAGTGACTACTCGTTATCCGGTTTAAATTTCGTTGTCCGAGTCAAATTTTTTGCAGTTTTTTTCTTCGGTATCCGAATTTTTTGTTGTCAGAATCGGTTTTTGTCCGAGGTACCACTGTATTTGAGTAGTGTTTCCCCATAAAATGTACTTCTGGGAGCAAATTACTGTTTTACAGTGATTTGTGTTGTGTTAAATATTAAAATGTAATGCTGTAAAAGATAAATATCATTATGTGAGGCTGCGATAGCTTTAACTTTGAGTTATTGATATAAAATTTGGTAAAAAGAAAAAGGTCAGGACTAGATTAGTGTTTCAGTTCATCCTACAACCTTTTCCAACTTCACAGAGTCTGATTTCTGCCATTGTTTTGTTCTTTCCTTTTGTTTTAAATTTTGGTTTGATATAAAATAAATATATAAAATAAATAAATAAATAAAAAATAGAGGGTTTATAGAATGCTTTTTAATCCTAGTAACATTTGTGATGATGGAAAAAACAAAATGAACTAAAATAATCAATTAATTAAAGAAACTGAGGAAAATGATCAAGCAAACGATCAAAATGAAAACACTCAGCAACAAAATGAACAAAAATGTACAAAGGGATCAAGGTAACGTCAGTGTGTTTCTACAGTAGGGGTTCATTTATGGAACAGTTGTAGTGAAGAAATGAAAACATGTCAAACAATAGGTAGGTTTAAACAAATCTTCAAAAATAACATTATTAAAAGATATGGAATAATTTAAGAGGTTTATTGAAAACAGTGTATACTTTGTATTACAGTAATTTGTGTTGTGTTGAATATTCAAATGTAATGCTGTAAAAGATACATATCATTATGTGAGTCTGTGAAAGCCTTAACTTTAAGTTACTGAGTTAAAATTTGGTAAAAAACGGGTTCAGACTAGATAATTGTTTCAGTTTATCCTACAACCTTTTCCAACTGCAAAGAGTCTGATTTCTGACAATGTTTTGTTCTTTCCTTTTGTTTTGAATTTAAGTTCGAAATAAATAAATTAAATTAAAAATATAGATGGTTTACAGAATGCTTTTTACTCCTAGTAGCATTTGTGATGATGGAAAAAACTAAAATAAACTAACAAAATGATCAATTAATTGAAGAAACTGAGGAAAACAAAATGACCAAAAATGTATAAAGTGATCAAGAAAATTCACAAAACCAACCAGAGCAGTCAAATAAATGGTAAAATTAACACTAGTACAAATAAAAAATAAGCAAATAGAGAAAAAAATGATCAAGCAAATCGACATTACAAGTAGTTGAAAAAAAAAGTCAGTATAAACAAAAATGATCAAAAAGGTTATCAGAAAGAAACAAAAACAAAAAAGTAACAAGATTAGAAAAAAATGAACCGATTAATGACAGCCCCTCGTTGAATCGTCATCTGATCATGGTGGAGAGGTTTACGTGCCTGAGTGATCCTAGGGGCGATCTTGTCAGTGGTAATTCGCCCCTGGTAGGGCCTCCCAAAACAAATTAGTCCCAGGTGACAGGTCAGACCAGGAGCGATTCAGCAGACCCTTATGACTATGTCTTCCTGTGGGCCCCCCACCTGCAGGAAGGGTCGTGAGGGTCCGGTGCTGTGTGGTTTGGGTAGCAGGGGCCAGGGTGGTCCAAACAACTAGCTCCAACTGGGAGGAGGACTCCATTGTTTGCATCTGAGTTTGTCGCGTCCCGCCTCCTCCAGCGAGTGACATCTGTCTCACTTCAATCAGGTAAAAGGTGGATGAAACGCGACATGACCATCAGACTGATGACACACATCGGATAAGTCTCCAATTTAGGACACATATTAATGCGGCCTGGGTCTGGTTTGAAAAAAAAAACGGATTTATGCTGTTTAGACTGTCATGAAAAATCCGATATGGGTCACATACTGTGAAAAAATCGGATTTTGTCTGCAGTGTGAACGTATCCTTAGTGACCTGTCAATCAAACCCCAGCACAGGAGTGATTTGTTGGATATTATGCCGTAATAGAGCAAAAAAGTTAAAAGTGGACCAGATCACTTATTAGGGGGTTGAAATAAAATGTATGATATGATACCGACTGATGAATAAAATGCATTCACTTAGTATTTTCAGAGAGAAGTCAGGGGTCATTGCTTCAGCGAGGACTTCATTGTCCACTGTTTCCCCCAAAAGGAGAGGTAGCCTTACAATATGTAAATACTAGGGCTGTCAAAATTAACACGTTAATCCAGATTAATTCGTTTGCATGATTAATTTAATTAAAATTTTTAATGTAATGAATGCATGCACAATGCACAGTTGAAAACGGTGCAGTACCACCAGAAATTGTGGGGGCACTCTAGAGCAGTACAGCTCATGTGGCAGAAGAATAGAAGAAGAAAAAGAACAGAACGCAACATAAAACACTGAAACATTGACAGAAATGGCTGAACTTTTTTGAGGACAGTCTGTGCAACAGGCTGTATATATTAGTGTCACCTTGGATGACATGTTGGCGCCAAAGGCAAAATGCAACCATATTTGGATGAAAGTGCCAGTGGAGTGTCGGGAAGCTAACTAACTGCTAGCCTACAGGCGCGCTAAAACTTCACCAAGCAGTGTTAAACACAGTCATATTACATGTTGTTTGTGTAAACACTTAACCACAACTGCAGTCAAATGTATCTCATCTATAACTATGAACATATTCAATAAATAGAATATATGAAGGTCTGACTTGGTCCGACTCCACTGGAAGACTAGTTACCATAGCAACATGTCAATCAAATGCCAGCACGGCAATGATTTGTTGGACTATTGGCAGTAATATCTTAATAATGGAGCAAAAAGTTAAGGATGGACCAGTAAGTTGACCTCTTACAAACTGACTGACATAATGGATTATAAATTATAAAAAACAACAGATCAGTTAATATCATCGAGGACACGGGATTTACGAAGGTTTTACAAATTGCATGTCAAGTTGCTTTGTACAAGACACCATCAAGAAGTAACATAATGACAAAAATCCACAGGCTCTATGAAACTGAAAAGAAAATAAATAAAGACCGTGTCCTGACAGGAGACACTGGACTTCAGTGAGTAACACAAACTATTTAAATATCTTGATCCTCCTGCAACCACTGTTTACTTTAAATAAACACATGTAAAGTGTATACATCACCTTTGGCCATGAAGGTTTTTGCTCCCACAAAATTAAAAACAATGAATGGGTATTAATCGTGATTAATCGAAATTAATCCACAGTGACGGTGTGATTAATCAGATTAAAAATTTTAACTGTTTGACAGCCCTAGTAAACACTTTGTGTGGCGATATTTAAAACTTAATATAAATGAATCAGATAACTTTGAATGGAACCAGAGATTTTTTTATTCCTCCAGTATCATTGTCCACTCGTGGACGTGTTGTTGTCTTCAGCCTGCTGCAGACTCGCCTTCGTCACTGCCAGCTCCTGAACACTGTGCTGATTGGTTTGACGTCTTATGGCAGGGAGAACTCTCTCCTCAGCGGCTTGTTCTTAAAAGAAGCATTCCTTTGTTAAGTGTTTGTGGCGCACTTAAAGGATTAGAAAGCATTTGAACAGCACAGGGAATAATGTTTAAAATCACCCGAAGGCAGTGCTGGGCACTCCAGTAGAAGTACTGTTACTTTATAATACTAATGACTCACACAGAAGTACTCCGAAAAATAAGTACTTGAGTACAACTGAAAGTGCACCTGATAAAAACTACTCAAGTCGTGAGTAACTTCATCACATTGAATTTATTACAGCCTCACCTGCTACATTCGAACAGCAGTTTGTCATTTTTTGTTCTATGATTATTTTTAGTCAATTTTGTTGTTAATTTTGCTAATTGTATAATTTCCAGATTTTTTCATTTTTAAAAATTATTTTGTTCATTTTTTGCTTATTTTGTTCATTTTTGTTCAGTTTGTTGCTTATTTTTCATGTTGTTGATTATTTTGTTCACCTTTTATTCATTTTGTTGATTATTTTGTTCATTTTTTTCATTCTGTTGATTATTTTGTTCATTTTTTCATTTTGTTGATTATTTTGTTATTTTGTTCACCTTTTGTTCATTTTGTTGATTACTTGTTCATTTTTTGCTGATTTTGTTCATTTATTGTTCAATTTGTTGCTTATTTGTTTAATTTTGTTGATTAAGTTGTTCACTGTGTTGGTTATTTTATTTGCTTTGTCCATTTTGTTGATTATTGAGTTCATTTTTTCATTTTGTTGATTATTTTGTTCATTTTAAATTATTTTATTCACCTTTTGTTCATTTTGTTGCTTTTTTGTTTCATTTTGTTGATTAATTTGTGCACTGTGCTGGTTATTTTATTCATTTTGTCCATTTTGTTGATTATTGAGTTCATTTTTTCATTTTGTTGATTATTTTGGTCATTTTTAATTATTTACTTGTAACTTAATTTTTATTTTAAAATTCCTCATTGAGCTGCAGCCGAATGTAACTAGAGTAGAAGTAGTAGTTTTTTCATGACAAACGTAATTGAGGCAGAGTAAAACGTGTTTTACCAAGTGACTACTCCTAAAAATACCACTGTTTGAAATAAGTACCACCCCTGCCTACACGACAGTTTTACTCCACAAATTCATCAACCATTAAATCGCATGTTCCCTGAAAACCCAGCGAAGCCAGTCCCAGAGAGTGGGATTGGGCAGCGTTCCAGGTCCTAGCGGGGGTCCCCTCTCTGCTCGAGTATGTGTTACCCATGTGATATTTTACCCATTTGACAGTATGTACATTTATGTTCCCATATTTCATAGTTTTTGTCAGGGTCATTTTAAATCCTTTCACCTGTATCTCACATTTAAATCTTTAAATGTAGGCATGTCTGAGTCTGGCGTGCCGGGATAAATCATTTCCACCGCGATGGTTCCCATACATCTCCGATTTTACTGTGCCCGAGGATCCTCTGTCTTCATACGGCTCTGGGTCGCCGAGAGAAGGTTTTGGTTTCTGGTGGGGATGAGGGCCTCTGCTGGGTAGGATGTGCTGATGATTAGACGACTTCTAGACAGATCATCAAAAAAAGAGACAAACATGAGCAAAAATTGACAAAATAACTGAAGGAAAATGAACAGAAACGAACAAAATGATAAAATAAATACCAAAAATTAACCAAAATAACCACACAATGAACACTTCTGTACACAACCATCAAGGAAGTTAAGAAAAGTGAATAAATAATGAAAAATATGAACAAGAATATGAAAAACATGAGCAAAATGGTCAAAATAACTGAAGGAAAATGAACAGAAACGAACAGAATGATCAAAAAAATCTACCAAAAATGAACCAAAATATCCACACAATCAACACATCAGTACAACACCATCAAGAAAGTGAAGAAAAATGAATGAATAATGAATAACATGATCAAGAAAATTAAAAACATGAGAAAGATGGCCAAAATCACTAGAAAATGAATGAAATGAACCAAATGATCAAGAAGAAATGATGAAAAATGAATTTAAAACATTCACAAAGTGAACAAAAATGTGCAAAGCTGTCAAGAAAATGAAGAAAAGTGAATAAATGATGAATAATATGATCAAGAAAATGAAAGACATGAGAAAAATGGTCAAAATAACTGAAGAAAATGAACGAAATGAACAGAATGATCAAAAAATCTACCAAAAATGAACCAAAATATCCACACAATAAACACATTTGTACAAAACCATCAAGAACATAAAGAAAAGTGAATACGCTAAATCATCAGTAATGTGATCAAGAAAATTAAAAACATGAGAAAAAATGTCAAAATCACTAGAAAAATGAATGAAATGAACCAAATGATCAAGAAAAAATGATGAAAAATGAATTTATAACATTCACAAAATGAGCAAAAATGTACAAAACCATCAAGTAAATGATTGTTATTGTGTTGATTTGTATTTTTCTTTCTTTTCTTAATAAATTTGCTCCATTAGGTTTTATTTTTTTGTTCAATTCCCTGATTGTTTGGCACATTTTGGTTAAATTTTTAGATCTTTTTAAGTCAGTTTTTTATGTTTTCTTGGTAATTTAATTACATTTTCTTAATTTTCTGATTAATTAACTCATATTTCTTCATCAATTTGATTATTTTGTTATGTCTTGTTAGTTTCCTTGACTGCCTTGCATATTGTAGTTCTTTTTTTTGCTTCATTTTTCTATGCAGTTTACTAAACTTTTGTTCATTATTTGGCTTCTTGGTCATGCCCTCTGTGGCACAATCGGTTAGTGTGCTCAGCTGTTAACCAAAAGGTTGGTGGTTCAAGTCCACCCAGGGACGAGAGTCTTTCTCTTGTTGTGAGGGTTGTGTCAGGAAGGGCATCCAACATAAAAACCTATGCCAGATCAAACGTGTGAAACATTGGCATTTTGCTGTGGCGACCCCTGAGGGGAGCAGCCGAAAGGAAAACAAACAAACAAACAAGCTTCTTGGTCATTGTTAAAAATGCATTAATGTTGTTTATTTTCTCATAACATATAAAATGGTCTGCAAACTTTACAATCTAATAAGAAAATAAAGGAAATGTGTGTTAAGAACCGCAAAAAGGTTTCAAACCCTGACGGAAATCCATCTAAAATATGGCAAAAACGTTGACACAAATTTGTTAATATTTTATATTTCTTTTGTTCAGTTTGGTTACTATTTTGTTCGTTTTTAACATTTTATATTTGTTTGTTCATTTTGTTGATTTTGAATACATTTCTTGATTATTTTTGCCTAATTTTTTTGGTCTGCTTTTCATTAATTTTCTTGTTTGCATTCATCGTCTTGACTGTTTTGGTGATTTTCTTGAATAATTTGGTCAGTTTTACCCATTTTCATTCAGTGTATTTACTGTTATAGTTGATTTTTTTTGGTGTTCACTTTTCTTATTATTTCCCTCAATTTTGTCTTAATTTTGTAAGATTTCCCATCATATTTAACAATTCTCCTTATTTTTGTCCATTTTCTTTCTTCTTTGTTTATTGTTCATTTTGAAGATTACTTAGTTTTTGTTTCTTTTCTTCATTTTTGTTTATTATCTAGTTCATCTTATTCTTTTTCTTGCCACACCGGGGAAGGGTTGAAAAGGCACAGGTTGCTGGTCCCTGTTACAGATTAATTCTCCTAATCTCAGTATTAAATGTGATTGTAAATAATAATAATAAAAACCTGTCAACATTCTGCATGAATTTAAACACATATTGATACTGATAGAAATGGACCCCCCCCTCCTTTGAAATCTCCCCCATGTTCAAATCCAGCTTTAGTTGCTGGTTTGGAATAAACCCTCCTCCTGCAGCTAGAAGCAGAGGTCAGTCTTTTCCTGCTTTCGACACTCTGGATTACATCTTCAGAGGTTTGTCGGACAAACGCCTGCCCTTTAGCCACGTCCACATTTTGTGGCAGCTCACCAAAAGCCCGCCTCAAAGTCCCTTAATGGAAACGGCTTGGGAACTGGTTTGCAAGGAACAGCGAGAAAACGCTAAGTCTCAGAGGAATTTCTTCCCCTGGGGATTCCTAAGTGATGTCCATCTCCTCCTCATTCACGAGGCTGAAACCGGAGAACACAACTGACACTTTGGGTCTCGCTTTCAGGGACCTTTTATCAGAATGCATTTTTAAAGGGCCAGTTCAAAACTTCTTCTCACTTATCTGCATTACTGAAATACAAGCAGATGAGCCTTTAAAATAGGAATAATCTGACTCCGTCTCCATACTGCCATATGAAGGCTAGGTGCAGTGACTCCACATTTGGTCATAACTGAGTTAACACTAGAATTGATTTTCTAGCATTATCAAATCTGTGACATCACCCAGTGCATTACCATGAAATTGAGCTTTGAACAGTTAATTCTTAATCCTCAATTTTGACTGTTTTTAAACGTTAAGATGGGAATAAATGAGGATGGGACTGAAATTTGTATGTTTTGATTCATGTTGCGTATGTAATAAACTATGAGGTCTGGCTGCAAAAAAACAAGACTAAAGCTGATATATAATCTTATTAAATATAAGCATTTGTCAGTGTCTTTCTTCTTAAATAGCCTCCCGTATATGAACTATAGACTGTGTATATTACTGACAAAGTGACTGTGACGTCACCCACAAACAGCTGTTCTGAGGTCAATCGGGAGTCACTTCATGGATGACATTTTGGAGCCAAAAACAGGATGTATCTATACTTGGACGACTGACACTACTGGAACATTGTATGTCAGGGGTCTTATGGGTAAGCTAATGCTAACCCATAAGCTTATTGGCTCAGTATAATTTCACCAAGCATTGCTGAACAGTCACATTACAGTGTTGTTAGTGTAAACACTTTTCCACAACTATAGTTGAATATCTGTCAGGGTAAACTATGTTGTGTTAAATAGAGGATACCATAGCGACCTGTCAATAAAATTAATTTATTTACTTAGGGAACAAAGACCTTATTGTTCCCTATAAACCAATCAGAACTCTCCACTCTCAGAGTGCAGGCCTACCTGCCGCTCCATGAATCTCTAAGGGTTTACTCACACAGGCAGTTTGTTCCGTGCCTGGGCGCATTTCAGAACTTTAGCGCAGATCATTTTAGTAATGCGAGTACAACTGAGCCATGCTGTGGCACTGGGCTTCGGCGCGGATGAAACAGGTGGGCCAGGGTACGGCACGGTTAGTCACGCACGCGTATGAGCACGACGACTGTATGTGACGATGACGAAAAATCACCGCATCCTTCACTACACTCATGTCAAAACAATGGTCGCCGCTGCACGATTTGCTTCGATGTCAAGGTCTAGTGTTTGCTGGAAATTTGCGCAGACACCTGTATACAGACCCAACTCGACAGAACACAGAAGAACGCAGAG
>JAQQAE010014100.1:0-12513 GCA_029823295.1 Pseudamia nigra | reverse complement strand
CACCCCCCATCAAGATCCCTTGGCTCTTATTATGGTCTTATTTATGTATCCTGTTGCAGATGGAAGCCATAGTAGCATCCAGTGAGGCAGTCTGCTCAAATATTTTTCCTTCACTTGTGTCCCCTAACATGAGTGATGAGTGGAAGGGTGTTGTTTTTCCTTTCAGGGCTTCATCTCGTTGTTGTTTTCTAAAACTTCTTTGCGGCAGCTCCTCTTTTTATAAAAACTTTGTGATATTATAACCCTTTCACTAACAGTGGATTTATGTGGATTACATATTTGAATATTTGTGAGGAAATTTCACAGTGCAGTGTATTTTTTTTTCCTTTTACTGCTCCAAAAGAATTTTGAGAAGAACAAATGTGATGGGAGTTGTTTTTTATTTAATGAAAGATAAGTAAAAACAAAACAGCAATGTCACATGACTCATTAAACCACCCTCTCTCTCCTTTTCCAGCTCTTGGACAGATAATGCTGTACGTGGATGGGATGAATGGCCTCATATCTCACAATGAAACAGTCCAGTGGCTTTATACCCTTGTTGGGTCCAAGGTAAAGAACATGGAAATGAATTTTTACAATAACCTGCCATAGCCTTACAGTAGATTTACAGTTGTATCAACTTAGCTCCACCATCTGTGACCTGACAAAACTAAAATAGTGGTACACTTCTCTCGATTTCATGCCTCACTGCTTTGTCAACATGCAACCAGCTGTGCTGTCGCTGCGGTCCCCTCGGCCCTCTAGTGGGTAGATTGCTGCATGCATCAGGTTTGCAGCAGATCAAGAGGCTACACTGGCTTCAGTCCCCACTGTGTTTGTTCTTTGTAATTGCTTTCTCCGGCATCTTGTGCAAATACTGATAACACTTTGGCATCTACTTTGTTTTTTTAATCAAAAGCCAGACTTTCTAATTATTTTATGTGGCCGTTTTCCATCATCCATAGTCAGTTTGACTATGATCATTAGGGTGTTGTTTGTCCAGACGCAGAGCTGATGTGGCAGCTGTTCAAGGTTATTAATTTAACTCTGATAGTTTTATCACTACTGAAAATGTGTTGATTTTTCACTCTTGGGCATAATAACATCAGCAACTTGTAAATCAAGTCTATTATTCTCCTTACAAGTGTTTCTTCTCTTTTTAGATGTGTAAACTTTCATTTTCCTGCAGTACTTTATTTTATGTTCACATTCTTTTAGTCTTATGTGTGTAATAAGGTCTTTGACAATAATTATTACAGTTATTTGAGCGAATGTCTTATTTGATCAGTACTTCTGCCTGCATCATTTACATCTCTTTTTTCTGCTATGGTTTAATGTTACTCAGGTTTAGAATGAGGACCACCAACTGTTTATCTTCAGGCTCGTTACCTTTATTAATACCTTTCATTATCAGCAATTATTTTTGCATAATTTAGGGTATTAAATATTCAAGATATGTAGGTTAACTCTGCCTGGTGCATTTTTGGTTAATAAAACCTAAAGTGCAGAAAAACTAAAATGCCTTTTGCAACACATGTGTTGCAACATTAAAGGCCAGGAAGTTTCTTCTTTTTTATTAGGTCTACTGTATTTATATATTTAAATTGATAGGAAATGGACATTGTTAACCCTGTACTACTGTAGTGGCATCACAATTATTTGTATCACAATTAATCATCCTTTAAAATTACATTATCATCACAGTTCCATGTGCTTTCCGAATAATTGTTCTGTACAGTATGTTCCCAAGATGTCAAATGCTTTATTTATTTCCTCAGTGTCACACAGGGTCTTATCAAACCTCACAAGACTTTTCAGACAGGAAAGGCTTCAAAAGACAAATTGTTAGCATCTAGCCATTGGACTTCTAGGCACTGGCACATGGGTGTAAGCAGAAACATAGAGTTTCAAATTCAGTTGAGTTATGTTATGTCCTTGGTTCGAGGCTGGTTCTGTTCTGTTTTTTCTGCCCTAACAGTATGTTTTCTGTTTGGGCAGTTCCGTCTGGTGGTGAAGACAGCCCTGAAGCTACTGCTGGTGTTTGTGGAGTACACGGAGTCTAACGCTGCCCTGCTCATAAAGGCTGTCAACGCTGTCGATGTCAAAAGAGGTAAAACTATTAGTCACTCAAAAAACAGCACTTATTAATGTCTGATTCTGTATGAATATATTCTACATCTTCCAGGTAAAAAACAGTTTACTGTGACCAACACCTTACTGCTTATTGATCAAAACTAAGAAAGCTGTGATGTTAGATCACTCCATTGTCACATCCTGATGAATGTGAACATGGTGTATTTTAAAAAAATATATACTGCTGAGCTTATTTGAAAATGTTAACATTTACACACATAAGAGGTTTTTTGTGACATGGTGCAACTATCAAAACCTGCTGGCTCATCACCTAGAAATACTGTAAAATATCATAGAAAAATCTCCTTCGGCCACACATCATTTTCAATCGGTGAGCTGAGCCTGCAATAAGCTGCCAATAGAGTAAAAAAAAAGTAAATTATTTGCATTTTGAAATTAAACTGAAGATATTTGAAACAACAATCATATAGTGCATGTGTGTGACGGAAGGATGGTATGTTTGTATATCAGTGTGTGTGTGTACGCTTGTGTGTATTAATGTACAGTATGTTTTATCTTGTGTTTTATGACTGTTGATGTAAAAGCCCAGCTAGGGACAGGTGTTGGAAATTAACAGTATCTAGAGTTAGGGTTAGGTGATGCTGTGATGCATGGCAGAAATTGTGATACAGTTGTCCATGTTAATAGCACTTGTCCATAACAAATAAATAAATGAAACTAAATGTGCTACTCTCAGTTTTGGCCTTATCATCATATAGAACCACAAAAATAGTAGTTCTCACATAGTAGTGCTTAATTAATGTGTAATAAGACTAGACAATGTGCTTTTTCAGTCTTGTTGACAGAGACAAATAAAAGGCTAATTTGAATTGATAATAATGTGCAGATGAACTTTGATAGATGCCACATCTGAATAAGCTTTATTAAATTCTGTTCAGTAGTAATTAATCAAATGGATCCAGTATCCCCGTAAAACCTTGATGTAAAAGAAGCTGCTTGTTCGTTACTATGCGTGTATCTGCTGCAGGATTCATTTCATGTGAGGTTATAAAGTAAACATGAGCCATGAAATAGAAACGATATGGAAATTCTGTTCAATCATCAATATTTGGTTGAGGTCCTGTTCAGCTGATCGTAGTCTCCATTTCATCACAGTCAGATCAGGTGTCGTGTGCAGCTCCATAGACATACAATGCTCTGTTGCCTACAACTCTGAAAGCTCCACAATGTAATGTCATACAACAGGGAGCTGAGCATCACTCGTGCTGGAGTCAGGTATCCCTCTGTCTCACTCTGTCTTATCCCATCTCTTCTGCTGTTGCATAAGAAACCTAAACCTGATCCCCAGGCTCCTGGTGAGAAGGAAACGGACTTTACCCCTCTGGCTCAGACCCAGAGCTGCTGCCTTCTCATTGGAAATCAAGTCGCCCCGTCTTTTTCCACTTTGTTAGTGGAAGTCTGCTATGACTACATTTCTCTAAGTGGAGCCATGGGATGACATAACAGTTTTGCTTGCAAGAGTTTTTTTGAAAGCCTTAGGATAAGGAGAGGATTTTTGTTATTTATGACGTGCATGCCTTTGGCTGCTACAGGCACAAAATTGTGGTCAAATGTCATGGAGATCCTGGATGAGAAGGATGGGGTGGATACAGAGCTGCTGGTCTACGCCATGACACTCATCAATAAGGTCAGTGATATTCAATAATATTTCAGCATTGCTTGATTATTATTGTACTGTTTATCCTACAGGTAATCTCAGATTTTTATTCTTGCTCAGCTTGGTCTTCAGGCTCTGTGTGAGCTCTGTATTCAAATTTAATCAGTACTGTATTTGATCTGCACAGGGATAAAGGTGTGTTGTTAATGTGTTGGGTCAGTGCAAATTCCAACTGTGATTGGATCTGAAAACCTTGTTGTTAGATTGAATCAGGTGTAAATTCTGTCTCTGGAGTGATTAATTCATTAGTGTTACCCAGATTAAACTCAACCCACTGAGCTGTATCAATGGACTCAAAGTATCATAATGATAGTGACTGATGCCTTCATTTCCATATTAAAATAACTCACATTGAGTATGGCCACATTATATAGTTTAACTTCTTTACTATAGTGCATCAGATATTTCCAACAAGATTCAAAGAACTCATCTCATTCAACATTCATCATTGCCACTTTACCAACATTACTGTTATCATTTAAGAACACTTTCATCAGAGTGAAACATAATGTAAATGAAACTTAAATACATTGTTTTAGTTCATCTGTAAACACAATTTCTTCAATGACAATATAACTGCATTTAAATCCTGTAAATTTAGATCACTTCTTAATGTTAGGTTTTGACTCATGTGTTTTCTTTCTGTCATTATTTCCTCATTATGTTCAACCTAGACAGAGACAAGACAATCAAGCACAGTGTAAATCTCTTTATCATGTGTTTGTATGTGTGTGTTGGGTTTTCAGACTCTGGCAGGCCTCCCAGACCAAGACTCCTACTATGACATGGTCGACTGTCTGGAGGAGCAGGGCATAGAGGCCATGGCCCAGAGACACGTGAGCAGGAAAGGCACAGACCTGGACCTTGTAGAGCAGTTCAACATCTATGAGGTCAGCTTAGTGTGCTGTTTAGAAGTCCATGCATATGAGAAAACACAATATATTTACTCAATGTCTGTGATGCTTTATCGTCCCAGGCTACTCTACGGCATGAGGATGGTGATGGTGAAACCCAATTGCCTCCAAGTGGCCGAAAGGACCGCAGACGGGCCAGCGTCGGTGGCACCAGTGAGCGTCGGGGTCTGGAGAGAAGACGCAGTCGTAGACATTCACTCCAGAACAGCCGAGGTCACGCCTCTGCCCCGGCGTCACCCAGCAGCCCTCATAATCACACGAGCAATTTCCTGCCCTTTGGAGGCCAGCGTATTGAAGACATCAGTGAAAGGTGACGCGAGGGGATAGAGGTGTTTACATTCTCACTGGAACTTGGTCTTTAAAAGGTTCAGCCAGAAGAGTTTGCATTGACCATGTATATTTTGAGCCCTGGGAGATAACAGGAAAGGAAATACAAATTATTCCTGGGTCCGTGGAGAAATACCGTGTTTCATCGGAAATAGGTTCATTGTAAGCATTGTATAGTATTTCAGGGACTGTTAACTATGTCAATCCAGATCCAGCAGAGAGTTTAATTATTTAGCCAAAGAGACTCTTGCCTCAGTGTGACTTCAATTAATTTTCCCACTATTGAAAATGTTCTTGTTCCACCGAGGAGGCCGGGAGCAAGTTATCAGCTCTGTGTCATGTTTCCTCTACTGCACCGTCGGCTGTGACTGCATAAACTTAAGAGACAACATTTGACGATTTTATCTTCTTTAATTATACAGTAACTACTACTAATAATGAACATCACATAAAATCAAAATGGACCCATCATAGACAAAAGGTTTTTAATCAGGTGCCCAGGGATGATTAAACAGAATATGTGGAATTGCTAATAACAATGAGCAGGCCAGAAAATAAACATATATAATTCATATTAACTTTTATTACAACACATATGTCAGTTAACAAAACATAATTAAAGCCTTTTAAAAGTTTGTGTTATTGAGGGCTTTTATCTTCAGAATCACCACTGATTCCTGCCTTGGTCACCGTTTTATCATGTCATCTAACCACCAAGCATTTATAACACGTGTTTCTGAGTGTTTGTGGTAGCTCTCAGGTCTTCAGGTAAAGTTAATTCAACCCAGCTAGTCATTTGATACCAGACTAGCTTCTTCCAGTCACCACAGGAATTTTAAGCCGTCTTTGAAGATTCCCATTCTCCATATTGTTAATGAAATCCAGACTACCTAGAGGGATCCAAATGAAACTTGCAACAGATTCAAGTATGATGATGTATCTGTTTGAACATACAAAACACCTCCTGCAGCCCCGATACTGCTTATGGAACTCAATCTTTTCATAATATTTTTTTCCTGTCAGGCTACTATTAATATTTGAATGTTATTGTAACTGCTGCCTGTGTATATCAGATTCTACAATTTTAAGAGACACTAATAATTTTATAATAATTATTATTATTATTACATATACAAAATTCCTAATAAGCTGTTTTACATGGTCAGTGAAAGTGAAAATTCTGCTAATATTGCTGTCTAGATGCAGCTCTGCAAGCCTCAATTATAATCAGACTTCTTTATGTGGCGGCAGATGTTCTACTGAATTCAGTGTCACTCTTTCATTCCAACTTGAAAATTTGATATTTGTGCATAAAACCCTGATAATATCCTCTTTGATAATGTTTAACAGTAGGTGTGCTGTTGCTTTCAACTAGAAGTATCAACCTGAACGTATGTGACAGATTCTCTGTGTTTTGTACATGTTCTAAGATTCCTCCTAAAGCCAAATATCAGCATATCCCACATGTCTTAGTTGTAAAATTCTTCAAACATCTAGTTCCTTAATATCCAACCAGAATATGCTGTTTACATGACAAATGCAGGTGGTGTTTTTGAATATTAGTAGAATATTAGTGTGCATGTAAACGTTACACATTGTCATAACTACTAACATCTTCTCTTCCATTTTTAAACTACTACCCATCCTGTTCTGAAAAGCATGTATTACATGTTTCACTGTGTTGTCTGTAATCGCCTGTGCCCTGCAGTGTGTTCATGGTGTCTATGTCCAATTTCTCTTTCCTCTCGATTGCCTACATCCTCCCTTTTCCTCCTTTCCACCCTCAACCCCTCCTCCCACCATAGAGATGAGGAAGAGGAAGAAGAAGAAGAAGAAGAAGAGGTGGAGGAGGAGGAGGAGGAGGAGGAAGAGGAGGAGGAGGAGGCACATGATGAAAGTCATCCAGTCACTGAGTCCTCTAGACAGGGTGCTCCCAGGTATTTTAGGCTGACTGTTTTCCCCCGACGCAGTAGTTTCCCCACAGTCGTCCGTATACCTTATCTCCCTAGTTTCTGTGCTGTTTGAAACGTGGTTTTCTTCATTCCCCTTTGGACTCCTACTCTCTTGTATTTTGTCGTCCTAGTGTGGCTCCAGCTGTAGCAGCCTCCCCTAACATGTGTTTGAACTTAAAGTGTATGGCCAACATCCTCCCTAAAGCCAGTGACCCTGAAGGCCAGAGAGAATATCTCGGCTACAAGACCAGGCCCTCCTCTCCTGTGTCCGCCGCACCTAAACTGAGGAACTATAGTCTTTGGTCTGTGCCTCCCAAACCATCTTCCCTGTTTCTTTGACTGTAGTACGAGGCTCTGCAGACCCTCAGAGCCAATGTCAGTGTCAGTCAACCCCATTCCTGTCCCCCCTTTTCTTTTTCCCAACCCCTCCTTCCATTCTCTGGAGTTTGAAATGGGCCAGAACAGGTAGAGCTTTACTCCAGGCCTCCCCTACTGACTGCATGTAGTTCACTGTATACACAGCAGAGCCCTTTAGTCTCTTCACTCTTCATTTTGTTTGTATATTGTGCTCCATGAGTTTATTCTTGATAAACACATTGTAGCTCATTTCTGTTCCTCCTACATTTTCTCCAATATGTGATAATAATATATATATTTTTTTTATTTTAGAGGCCAATAAAGCTGTTATTTCCTAACAGAAGTTACTTACATAATTTCTGTGAACTGTGCATTCTGTATCAGAAAAAGGGTATTTAAGGAAATCAGAGAATTAGTATGAATCATGGCCACTCTTCTTTACAGAGACTCCAGTCTAAACCGTCACCAAAATTTTCATCAAGTACTCCTGGCGTGGTCGCATCATAAATAATTCCCTGTTTTTATGTTATGTCTTATAAAAGCAATCAATGCGTATATGGGTTTATTTGTAAGGATTTGTAGTTTCTCTACTCTTTTGTAAAAATCAGGGATAATATATTGTCTTGTCGTCGTGTGGTCTTGCAGCCTTCCTACCTTCAGCCTCTGTCTCACTACCTTGTCTGTATCACTAACACTTTATCCTGGTGTCTCTGGGGTTCCTCAACTGACTGATTTTTCTAACTCTGCTTTCCATCTTCAGTCTGACAGAAGCATCTCATACAAACAACTCCCATACTTCTCCCACAGCTAGAAAGCCCTGCTGGGCTGAAAGGTAAGGCTGAAAGTCAGGGACACACAAGACTCTTAACCTCACAGTTTTGCTGAAGTAACTATCTGCTTTTGGAAAAATGTACATGACATGTTATCACATTCAATGCAGCTGTTACGATCCTCCTGAAAAAAAGAGACTTGTGAAAAGACAACTTTATGTCCAGACATGAATGAGCAATGCGCCTGCTGGGTCCTTCAGAGTTTGATGACTTGGCTTCGCTCACAGCGCCTGTAAATTTTATATAAAGTATGAGTGCTTAGGCGTGTTCTTTTTATGTAACATGGTCATATCTCTGACTTTGGAATTCACAGAACAGATTCCTGGAGTAGAGATCACTGATATATTGAAACACCTGTTGAGATGTCTTATGCTTCAGTGGAAACATATTTTGTTTATTTTTTCTTTTACAGAATAAATGCGAATGGCACTCCATACCCTGGAAGGCACCAGGCTCCAGCATCTCCCATCCATCGTTTCACTAGTTCAGCAGCCTCCACACCAGAATCCAAACCTGACAGGTTGTCATTTTTTACAGCTAAACATATTCTGCGTGTCCTTGATTAAATGCTCTTCAGCCCATCTGTAAAACCGTCTCATAAAAGATTAGAAGTTTATCTTCCGTAAGAAGCTTGATATAGATACGGTGCCTTTTATCTGCGGATACTGTAACTAAATCAAACCTCTCTCTAACAGCTACTGATGTTGTCATATTTGTCACTTTGGCACACAGGCCTGCACTCGGGGGTTTGCTTACTTCATCGTACAGACAACATCAAGAGTCACTTGCAGCAGAGAGAGAGAGGAGACGCCAAGACAGAGAAGAACGTCTGCAGAGAATTGAAAGGGAAGAGAGAAACCGCTTCAGGTGAGTCTCAGCAATCGCTGCGGAACTGAAAATCAGAGTGAAAATGTTATTTAACTTGTACACGGGCATTTGTACAGCAAATAACGACATGTTAGCATAGGTCATTTTAAAAAATATGACATTTAGTTGATGCTCATGCTTCTTTTTGTACACTGTATTATGAAGTAATTATGAAATTCAGTATCATTGGACAAATAAACCTGTGCATTCATTTCTAATACAAAACACAGCTTGTAAACTGACTGTTCTTACTGTTTTATGACTCTCTTGCCTTTCTGTTTTAGTCGAGATTATGTTGACAAGAGGGAAGAAGCAAGGCAGGCGAGAGAGGAAAGGTAAGATTATTAACATTTCATAGCTTCAGATGTATTGATGCAGTTGTGAAAATAGATCAAAAAGCTAAAGAGCTTTGTAAATGCTTTGAGATTCCATGTTAAAATTGATAGCAGATGTAAAGCGAGTTGTACTCAGCCTCTGGTTGAATTATAGGTGTCAGGGTGCCTCTGAGCTCTGCTCACAATTAGGACGTCCAACAGTTAACAGGACAAGTGTGTAATTGTGTTTTGGCATGGATATCGTCCACTCCTCTGCGTCAGCCTGTTTGTGGGGGTAATACCATTTATGAAGCTGTACTTACTGCCTCGCCTTATTGTGTCCGCTTTAAACATTTAATCTAAAACATGCATTTTAATGTCCAAGAGAATTTAACTTTGCATTAGTAAAAAATAAATTAGACAATACAGTAAACAGGGTTTTGACAAGTAAAAACAGTTGGCATCAGCCATCATTTGAGCAACGGGAACCATTTTCCCCTAATTACCTTTAAGTAATGCAAGTGTGTCATGAATGTTACCAGCAGAAATGTTGACATCAAGGTTTTGAATCACTTGAACATAACTGAAGTCAGCACTGCTTTGTTAGACAATTCTAACAAGAATAAATAGAGTGAGGTTTATTTTTGTTCCACCAAAAAATAAAGTCAGCAAAAACTGGACTTGTAATGCTCAGCCCACACCTTAACAACATTCTTCACTTATTGTAGGTACAAGGCTGTGGAGAGACTCGCTGCGGAGGAATTTGAGCGAGAGCACCACAGGGCACCAGTACGAGGACGGACAGAGATCACTTTGTGTTTGAGTTCCAACCCTGCCAGCCGCTCAGCATCTCGCTGTGCCACTCCCTCGTCCATCATTTCGCAGGAAGACACAGCTGCCCCTTCACGGCAGTCATCAGGTAAATGGTGTCTTCCGACCATTAATTCATCATGAGCGCTTATGACATATGAAATTGACTGGAGTGTAAAGATAGCTCAGAGTAATGGAAAAGACAAAACAGCCTCTCAGTGCACCTGTCACCCTCACACCGGGCATAGCATTTAAGACTCGATAGGGATGATTTGGATTCTGCTACATTTTGAGACTCGATAATTATGCTGTTCTAGAGTTTACAAGTAAAACAGTTTCAGGAACAGGTACACATATTTAGATATGTCCTTTTGCCTTAAGACGTTATGATTCATCAATCACCCAGTGCTCTAAGCTGAAAAAGTTTTGCCTCTTGTGTAATTATGGAGGTTGTTAGAACAACTGTCTTTTTTCTGACCTATTTTTGATAATAGTAATAATACAGTGTTGTTTTTGTTTTGGATTAGTCATACAGGATATTGCAGTTATACAGTCATTACAAGTTATATTATGAGCGCTCAGTGATTGTTTCATGCATTAATGTAACATTTAAGTTGTTTTAAATCAGATAACGAACGATGTGAAGTATTTAAAGTCAAATTTTCCCGCACATTGTTTGACTTTTCTTCCAGTAACAGAACACATCTCGGAGCCAAAGCTTGACCCACAGACCAGAACCAGAAGTCCAGCCCCAGAGTTAACCGTATCACAGCCCTCCCCCACACCTCCCCCTGAAACGGACAAGCAGCAGAACGAGACGAGGTCACCCGTAGAGATAGAGAATGTTGCAGAGGCTCAGTTTAACCAAACTGTAGTGACAGAGTTGATGTCAGACGAACAGACGGGGAGTGAGAAAGAAGATAAGAAAATGCAGGAGAAGCTGGAGGAACAGAAACAGTGTATGAATGAGGCAGCAGTAAAAGAGCAGGTTGAAGAAGTAGAGGCAGTAGATGTAGCAGAGGTGGGTGAGACAGATGTGGATGTTGAGTTAGAGGAGGAGTCTGAAAAGGAGCAGCCAGTGGAAAGGGATGTAGAAGACAGTGCACTGCTGAGTGAGAAGGAGAGGCAGAATGAGGAAGTGAATGAAAAGGACAACTGCTCTGCATCCAGCATCTCATCAACGAGTAGCACTCTGGAGAGGGAGGAGCGGGAGGAGAAACTCAGCCATGACATTGAAGCAGGTATGGTGATATGAATGTAGTTTTATTTATACTTCTGGTACTTAATTATCCAAGTATTGACAGGTCCAGGGTTAATGGAAATAGAGGAAATTGTTTTGATTGCATTTTCTTAGAATGAGCTGCTTATATCCCTGGAGGCAGTAGGATCGCAGAGCCCACTATATCCCTACTGCAAATCAAAATGTACCACTGGAGCCCACCAGTATCTTTATGTCTTACATCAGGTGATATCCTGTACTGTATTAAGATTCCTCTCCTATGTTTGAGCGTCGACCACAGTTAAAAGCCTGTAACAGGCAACAAAGTGGATGATAATGTTTTTAATGACGCTATAGTGGAGCATGAGGCTACAGTAGGTGTATTCAGTTGATCTGCAACTTCACTAGTCCACTATATGCAAAAATATTACACAATAAACCCTTAAAGCAATGGCAAGTTATGCAATCACTATTTGTTGTTTTTCTTGCACAGGCCAACTAATGCAGTGCATTAATGATGCCGACGTGAATGACCAATGCAACAAAATACTCAACAACAAGCGCTTCATGCTGGACATGCTTTATGCTCAGAAAACAAACAAGGATGAAGAAAATGTAGAAGACACTGAGAGAGAAAACTGTAAATGTGAGAAGGAAACAGAGGTCAGTGACTCACCTGTGGCAAGTCTGGCGAGCAGGATCTCCACATTAGAGGCTCACAGACAAGCCAGAGAGGAAAATGTGAAGAAAATGGAGGTAGGACACTTAGACAACCAAGGCAGCGTCAGAGCGGTAGCTGAGAAATTTGGAGATCTGGTCAAAGGCCTGACATCTCCTCCTGAAACAGAAAGTTTAAAAGAGCAGCAGGCTGACAAATCTTCATCCACTGTTATTTCACCATTGCCCCCAAAGAAGGAGTCAGACCACATCTGGGACCAGCTGATGGCCGCACCCAGAGAACTGCGGATCAGAGAAATGGACTTTACAGACCTGGTGGATGACGACGACTTGGACATTTTAGACATGGACAATATGATGAGCTCAGGTGACCTTATACCCCCACCGCCTCCTTTGCAATGCAATGCTGCTTTGCCTCCACCCCCTCCCTTATTTGGATGCCCTCCGCCTCC
>JAQQAE010014099.1:0-12514 GCA_029823295.1 Pseudamia nigra | reverse complement strand
GAGGGTTCATAATTTAAAAGCAGGTCCGATAGATACAAAGGCCCAAGACCATTCAAACATTTATAAACAGCTAAAAGAACCTTAAAATCGATCCTGAAATGCACGGGGAGCCAATGCAGTGATTTTAAAACTGGTGTAATGTGCACCCGCCCTCTGGTCTTTGTCAGGACGCGTGCAGCTGAATTTTGAAATAAGAAATAAATCATCAAGTAAGTGAACGAAGTAGATGCAAAAAGAAGAAAAATTAACAAAAATGAACTAAACGGTCTAGAAAGGGGCTTAAAAAACAAAACTTTGAAATTGAGTGGTGGATTCATAGTTTTAAAATACATTATCGGCTAGTAACTAAAGGATAATTATGGTTGTATTTCAGTAAACTGACAATACATAATTTAACAGTACATAATTTAACCATTTTCAAGCGCTACCTTGTTTAAAATAGGCGACATTATTTTACATATTGTTTGGAAAGTACCACAAGACTAAAAATGTCATAACCCCAGTTTTTTCATAATTCATGCTTATCATGATTCAAAGAGGGATGTACAGATTAAAGGCCATCTGATTTTCTTGTAGCAGAAGTGCTTTCAAATGGAGAGGGTCAATAAACTTACAGTGAAGGTGTTCGAGATCAGGACAAGGAGGCTGAGGCATCTTATGCTTATTTTAAGTAATTTTTTGTTTACCATTTAAAAACACACCTCAACATTGTGAATTGTACAGTTAATAGTACACACAACGAGCCTCCCAACAATTACAATCTCACTTCCACTTTTCATAGGATTTACCTAGGGGGTTGTGTGTGGGAGTAGCACCATCACTGGTCCCTGTTTACGGTTGTGGAAGGGGTGTGTGGGTGTGTGTGTGTGTGTGTGTGTGGGGGTGTGTGTGTGTGTGTGTCTGTCTGTTATTATGAAGAGCTCCGTACTCCATCAGCCCCTTCCTACACACTCCACAGGTTTCCTGAAAAGCAGCCCGGAGTATTTTTAGGCGTGTGTGAACAGCCTCCAGTGCCGTCTGCCTTTCTCTTTAACTCCGTCTCTTGGCACGGCTCACTGAAGCGCTGTCCAAACATAAACATCTGTCAGTAGAACAGCACAGAGGAAATTAGTTTATCTCTTCCACCTCTCTCTGCTTTTCCCTGTCTGTCAAATGTCTCCTTAAGGCAACTGCTTTTGGAGTCGCCCTACTATCTCAAGCCTCTATCCAAGGGCGGGGGCTTCATGAGAACACTGGAGGGCATTTTTAGTCAGGCATCTCTAGATCCTCTTGCCAATTCTGAACAATTCCGTTTGTATGGTAAATTGTTATTGCATTCGCTTGTGCCTTTACTGCTTAGTTCATGTACTAAATCAACCATGAAATAAGCAATAGTTTATTTTCTTGAATAAAACAGCCAAAAAATGAAGAAAAATTAGAAAAATAATTAAGAAAATGGAAAAAATAAACATGAAAACAAAATAAGAATCAAAGTTGACAAAATACAGAGCAAAATTACCTAAAATGATAACATATAAGAATGAATATTTAACTTATTTTGTTAATGTTGATGTATTGATGTGCACAACAGCAATAATGGGACCAACAATTCATAAAAAAGTACTAGACATATCAGCTTTTGTTGTTCAATCAATCAATCAATCAATGTTTATTTGTATAGCGCCAATCATAATTGCCGATTATCTCTAGGCACTTCACAATTCAAGGCCGAAATCTCATCAGTCGTTGTTGTTGTTGTTGTATGCTTAATTCATCTTCATAAAACTTTTTTAGTTTAAATAAATAAAATGTGAGATAATGATATGTATAAGGGGTTAACTAAGTTGAGCTTATTTTGATATTCTGTTGTAAACAGCACTGAATCTAGTCCACAAAATGGACAAAATAATTTTAAAAAAAGTTATGACAATTGAAACAAAATAATCAGTGTAGTAAACAATAATGAATAAAATAATTTAGAAAATGATCAAAAGTGAGAAACACAATTAAAGAAATGAGAAAAAAAACAAAATCAACAAAATAGGAAACACAATGGGACCAAAAATTTGTCATGAACTCACCAAAATGAGCAAAAATGAACAAAGAAGTCTACAAAATGGATAAAATAATGTCAAAAAAAAGACAATTAAGAAGAAATTACCAACAAAAAACTCTGATGAACACATAATTAAGAAAGTTGATGAAAAATGTTCAAAATAATCAAGAAAATGAATTTAATAAGTAACAAGATGATATATGAAGGAAATAAAGAAATAAACAAGAAAATGAACAAATGAGCAAAAAGTAACTAAAATGGACAAAATATGATTAAAAAAAATCATTGCCCATGAATTGCCCAGAATGAACAAAAGCTAATCAAATAAAAACAAAATGGACAAAATAGTCAGTGACAACAACATAGTCAAGGAAATGAACAATACAGAAGGAAACAAAAAATTAACCCAATAATGAGCACAACGACCATTGTTCATGTAAAGCAGGGTTACCTATCATGTAAATTAAGATTCTCCATTTGCCCCATCCCCACAGAAATCTACCCCTATGCCTCTGTCCGCCAGCCTACCCTCCTTAACCCTCCTTATCTGCTGGTTTTCTGTCCTTTTTTGTCCGCCTGTCTCACGCCGCCTCCTCCACTGTCTGTGCGACTTTTGACCCCACCTCGATGACTTGAGCCGGAGCCACTTACCCAACAGCCTGTTTGTTCTGTTTACCCTTCATTTAACAGCAGCACCTGTGGCTTTCTTCCACTCCTTCCCTAAATACTCCCCAGCAGTTTAGGTGTTCACTGATTTATGACAGCACCCATTAAACACCCATTATGACAGTACAACTCGTAAATTAAAAAAAAGGTTCAGTAAATAAGAGAACGAAATAAGTACATTTGATTATTAGAGATTATTATTGTTCATTTAGTTTGTTCATTTTGCTAGTGTACTTAATTATTTATTCATTTTTTGTCATTTTTCTGTTTTTGCTCATTTTTTTGCTCACTGCTTTTTTATTTGGTAATTTACTTAATTATTTTTCTCATTTTGTTGCCCATCTCGTTCGTTTTGTTTATTTACTTGATTATTTTGTGCAGTTTTGCTCATTTAAAAAAAATGTTGTTAAGTTTTCGTATTTTTTTGCTCATTTTCTCATTGTCTTTCTTCATTTAGTTGAATTTACTCATTTATTTTGTTTATTTTTTGCTTGTTTTGTTGTTTTATTTTGTTTGTGGCTTAATTTGTTCATTTTGTTAATTTACTTGATTATTTTGTTCATTATTTGCTCATTTTCTTGTTTTTTTATTTTGGTAATTTACTGGGTTAGTTAGATTTTTTGCCCATTTTGTTGCTTAGTTTGTTCAGTTACTTTAGTTTTTGCCCCTTTTTGTTCATTTGTTGATTTCCACATTTTTAATTTAAGGTGTATCATTCTAATTATTACTATCAGCTGATATGAAAGTGCATATTATAATATTTGTGGTTATATTGTCCAGCTCTCATTTCATTTTGTTGCCTGTCAATGGTGTCATATTCCTTCATTTAAGTTAATATTAATAGTTGATGTGAAATGGAGCTCTTTCATTTGAATGAACAGACCATCATGTGAATATATGCCACTAAATGTGTTGTGAAGGAAACGGAGCTATTTTATTCAGTGATAATGGTCATTGACACACACTGTGCTTAGGGTTTTTATTGTGAAAAGTAAAAACAGAGCTTGGGTCTGAGATGGGCAGTAATTTATATCATCAGCTCTTATTTTATTTGAGACATGTCCAGCAGCTTTTCATTAAAATGACTTTTACTTTTCTAATGATAAAACATGCTTGATTGAAGATTATTTTTCTCTCATGAAAATAGCCAGACTCATTCCCCGAAACAGGACTTTCATAAAAACATCTGTTCTGGACGTTGGGTTTGCACACTGATATTTCTCTCCTCAGTTGTGACCAAGCCTTCATTGAAAGTTGCTCCTGAGGACGGAGTGACGACTCTCAACAGACGAAGAGGAGCCTTCAAGCAGCCAAGGGTTCACTTAATCAAGAGCCATGAGTTCACCGCCACCTTCTTCCATCAACCCACCTTCTGTTCTGTCTGCAGAGACTTCCTCTGGTGAGACCATATAACCAAAACCTACTTCATTTACCTCACGAGTATTGTTAATCTGTCCTTGCATTACAGTTGTCTAACACATGTAATAATGTTTGTTGAATTCAAGGGCGCAGTGTTTTCTAATGAATGGTAATACATTCATCACTTCAAAGCATCTTCTTCGATTTGTACACAATATCACAACATCAATGCTGCTAAGAATGACTTAGTGTTTGGGAAACCCCATAAATTATCTAAACTCCTCCCTGTCTCCCTGACTACATCATTATTTAACTCCTCTAGGGAGCAAAGCAGTTTGTGCAGCATTTTTTATACATGAAGGAATGTCTATCTCATAATCTAAACTGTGGCCAGACATCTTCTTTTCATGCTAATACCAAAACTAAATCTACTGCTTCTGTTGTTTTTGACACAGTATTTTGGAGGAATGTTTGCTCACTATTCAACCTAACCTGCAGTGTATTTAATGGGGTGTATAACTCTAATATCAGGGGCCACAACTTTTTGTTTTATGCCAAAGAAAAGTAATATTTGAATTATGTTGAGACTCTTCACCATCATGTAACTCCATATTTTTCCTCTATGCAGGGGACTTAACAAGCAGGGCTATAAGTGCAGACGTAAGTGTGTCATTTGCAGCTCCTTACAAATCTATTTGTAAAGGAGAATCTTCAGGATTTTAACACATTTTGTTGTCTTTGTGCCAGAATGCAATGCTGCAATCCACAAGAAATGCATTGAATCGATCATCGGCAGGTGCACTGGAACGGCAGCCAACAGTCGTGAAACAGTGGTGAGCAAAATAAATGATCTACATAAACTTCAGTATCAGACAAAAACACTAACTTTTCTTCAACAAAGACTATTCATTGTACTCTTCTTGTTTAAGCTATTGATTGTTTTAACTGCAGTTGTAAAGTTTGGTAATATTTAATTTGGTGCACAGGTTTGAATATGGATTTAGTCAAGCAGGCTGACACCCATGCAAGTGGTCATGATTAAAGCCCCCATTTTGGGACACTTAAATTTATATCCAGACAGCTTACATGTGTCTATTATACTTCTATAGGGTCCTGACAAAATAAAGTGGGTTAATTTGATTTTTCATTAGTTTTCCCAGGGCCTCTTCATATTCTGCCACACATGCTCAGATTTTATTGTGAGATAATAATAAGGCTGAATTTGATACACAAAAGTGCCACCAGTTGGCCAAACAACAACAACATAATGTGAAACAATGAGGCAATAAAGACAAGTGTAAATACAATAATTAAAATGTGGAGGAGAGAAGGGAGAATAGAGAGAATGTAAATGACAGTTAAAAGAAGAATAGGCTATGATTGGTTGACTTGTGACGCCACGAATCACAAAAATTCAAAATGCCTTGTTTTTCCTGCGGACTATCTTGGCTGGCAGCACGGAGCAAGTTTATTTTTCACACCTTCTATTTTACAACACAGATACCATATAAACATCACAACCCTACATAGATGGATTTTCACAATACAGGGCCTTTTCTATAAGATTTCAGCCTGAAATTCAGTGATGTGATTTTTTTTTTTTTTTTAAAGTAACTGACTGTTAATTAACTAAACCTGTCACACTTTTGCTCCATATTGATCCACTTTAATTATCTGCCACAGCTTTTTGTGGTTTTAATATGCATGTTTGTATTTGCAGTACCAGAAAGAGCGCTTCAATATCGATATGCCACATCGCTTCAAGTACTACAACTACAAGAGTCCGACCTTCTGCGACCACTGTGGCAGTCTGCTATGGGGTCTCTATAGACAGGGCCTTAAATGTGAAGGTGAGTCTAATGTGGGCATTATGTTGTTTTTAACTTTTATCTTAATTGTAAAACATCTGCTGTTCTCTTGCGAAGTGCCATGCTTTTGACACTTTCCCCTTCCCTTCTACTTATGTATGTTTTATACATTTTACCAGATTGTGCCATGAATGTACACAGTTACTGTCAGACGAAAGTGGCCAATCTATGTGGCATCAACCAGAAACTAATGGCAGAGGTTCTGTCGCAAGTCACTCAGGTTTGCTTTTTTGATAGCTGCATTTATTTTGACTTATGTACAATGTGTGCAGAATATGATTTATTAAACTATGAATGAATTATGTATTAAAATACCAAGCATGTCCCAGCTAACAATCGCTTTTGTCCTTTTCAGAAATCTGTGAAGAAGTCTGACAACTCCAATGCTGATATTGGAATTTATCAAGATGTTAAAAGTGCAACAGCAGACCCTGGTGGTGAGTTGTGTTCATTGTGTGTCACACTGCAGCTTTGACCTGCTCAATGGATTTCATAGGTCTCTTTGAATTGTCCCTCCTGTTGACGTTTCCTTAGCCCCAACATGAAACATCATGAGGTCAAGGGTAGAATTGTGAATAGCAGAAGCCAAAGGAATTAGGAAAAGCAGCTGTGGAGCTGAGAGAATCCTAATCTCCTTACTCCAGGCTGTGAAGATGCATCCGAAAATGCATCTTGCACTATTCTCTGTGTTAATGCAGGACTTTGGTAAAACTCTTTTACTGTGAAATAGTAATAAAGTTATATGCATGCAGCTGTTTATTAAAGATCACACTCAAAGCATCACATCAGTGACATGAACTGAATTCAGAAACAAGAGAGAATCTGAAAACTAGAAAACACACATTAGTATCTGGGTCATGTTTACGTCTATTTATGACTTATTTGGAGAATTTAAGGCAAATTATAATCATCATCATCATCACCATGAAGCAAGCAATACAACACTGCAATAATGACCTCTTTTCACACACAAATAAAAATAAATGAGATACTTTTAAATCATTCAGCAATATCTTTGGTGCCTAAATTCATAGACTCCCGTGCTCATAAACTGTACTTTGTATATTTAATAATGAAATATGTAAATTAATATTATTTGACTGCTAATGTCTGTGTGTTTATGAAATGAAAAATGTTTTATCAGTGATGCACAATGAGGCTCCTAGAAACATTTTAATCCTTAAATATTCTTATTACGCTTCATGATTTAGGTGCATTTCTCCCATGAATATCTGGTTAACAATTCAATGTAAACAATTTAGTTTCATTAATCTGTCTGTGACTGACGGAGGCAAAATTTAAGTCATAATATTCCTAAAGGCTGCAGTCCAATGATGATCAAAATGAAGAAATGGGTCCAAGCGATACAAAGCACAGGTTCTGCTGCAGCATTAACCTCTTCTTTCACACCAACATTAGAGTGACGTCCATAGTTCAGCTGTTTAAAGATATGTATGCAGCTTTTTTCTTGCTCCATTTACAAACAGCCTTAATCAACTCCCCTCACCTCCACTCGCAGTCCACATGAGAGAGTTTCGAAGATAGAACTGGCATCAGAACACAAACACAGAATAGAGACACAATGCCACGAAAAAAGTCAGTTTGTGTAATATCTAGCCACATAAACTCACCCACAGCATCGTAAAACTTTGTAGGAAGATTCCAGTGAGAAATCAAACCAGATCTGAGTTTCTTCTGCCCCAAAGAGCTGTGTGGCACTCTGATTGGCTTGAGATGCAAATCCTCAATACACAAATGGCCTGTAAAGAGACAAATCTCAATGAAACAAGAGAAGATTAGAAAATCCAGGCAGAAGGGAAGGTCCGTGCATCTCAATCTACTAGTACAAACTGATAGAGACAGACGAGATCATTAATGGAGTCTAGATATTGATTTTAGTAAAGAACATTACATACTTTATCTGTAAAGCTCGTAACATCAGCACATCAACAGGTTGTGGCAGAAGATAAAAGTGTGCCTCCTCTGTTTCTGCCAACAATCGGGTGCACCAGTGTTGTCATCACAATGAATTTTGGGATATATTCTCTAATTTCCTTTCATGAATGCGCCCTCTGTGGTGCAATTGGTTAGCGCGTTCAGCTATTAACCAAAAGGTTGGTGGTTTAAGCCCACCCAAGGACAAAAGTCTTTCCCTTGTTGTGAGGGTTGTGTCAGGAAGGGCATCTGACATAAAAACCTATGCCAGATCAAACATGTGAATCATTGGTATTTTGCTGTGGTGACCCCTGAGGGGAGCAGCCAAAAGGAGAACTAACTAACATTCTCTAATTTCCTTTCATAAAATAAAATAATATAGCATGGATCCTATGCTAAGGGAAGCTTTATAGGAAGTGTCAAAGCTTTGTTCCTTATCATTTGGAGAATTCTATGAGCTTTTATCATAACAGAGACCAAAATGCTTCCAGGTCTTTAGGGAGGTTCCCAAGCAAAATGGACTATTTGAACAGACTCCATGTTTTGACGGTTTAAATGGGTGTGATGTTGTAAATAGTGTTGATAACTTAATTCATGTTTCCAAATCTTTTCTCGTCATTGAGCTAGTTTGCATGACATTTTGCATTTATATAGCATCTGTGCAATTTTTTATTTTTTAGCTGACAAGAAGAGACCTGAGACTCCAAGTCCAGGCCCTGTCACAACTCCCAGGACACATCTCACACTCAACCACCTGGTGTTCCACAAGGTGCTGGGGAAGGGCAGCTTTGGAAAGGTATGCCTCACAGTTACCTTCATGACACACCTCTGTTGATCTACTACCAGATATAGCAAAAACCAAATGGAATGGAGGATTTATTTACTCTGGCTCTGTCCTCTAGGTGCTGCTGGCAGAGCTGAAGGGCCAGGGTCAGTACTTTGCGGTGAAGGTCCTAAAAAAAGATGTAGTTCTCATGGACGATGACGTGGAGTGCACCATGGTGGAAAAGAGAGTCCTGGCCCTTGCCTGGGAGAACCCCTTCCTCACGCACCTGTACTCCACATTCCAGTCTAAAGTAGGAGCACAAACAACATCTTTACTAATAAAAAGAGTAAAATCTGTAGCTGTGTTTTCATAAAATGTCAAGCGTATTCGAGCAAACTTTTGAAGCCTCATCAGATGGTGGGGATAGAGGCTATGTCAGACAATACACTAATGAACAGAGAAGAAGAAAAGGAGCACTCTATTCCTATTTTCCATCCATTTTGTCTTTGAGATGATACAGAGAAAGGAGCAATAAAACTTGGTTGTGAAATGTAGGAAGGTTTTTAATGTTTTGACAATTCCATTTTCAATTTGAAACATTTTTTGCATAAAATATTTCTTGAAACACCTGAAGTGAAAATAAATCCAGGTCAATGAAGATTTAAACTCACATCTACTTGATCTAAATTGGTTTCCCTCCAATATTTTTTTTCTGTAAATGTATTAATGACGAAACAGACACAAAACGCTCACTTTGGCATTTTTGCTACAAAATCAACGTGCATAAAGGAAATGGAAAGATCTTTTTTTTACTGAATTATAATGTAGCAAACATCATGTATTATTTAATTTGCAGTGTGAGGACCAGATATTCTGATACTGGAAAGGCACTCATTTTTTACTGAGCTGACAGTGATGTGTTGTTTTCACAGGAGCACCTCTTCTTTGTCATGGAGTACCTGAATGGTGGTGACTTGATGTTCCACATCCAAGACAAAGGACGTTTCGATCTCAATAGAGCCACGTAAGTATTAACAGGATACCATGTACAAAACACTTTTAGCAACTCCTCTTTAGACTTAACCTTGAATAATGAGTGACTTGTGTTTTCAAGACCCTTCAAACAAAAAACATAACAAAGATGTCTGTGTTTTTTATTATTAAATAGTGTTAAATATGTGTTGTTGATATTTTGACCTTCAGATTCTACGCTGCTGAGATAATTGTGGGTCTGCAGTTCCTCCACTCAAAAGGAATCATCTACCGGTAAAATACAGCAGGCCTCTGCTTTATCAGTATCTATTTACTTCACAGTGCTTCACACAGAATGTACATTCTGTGTATCTCTTTATTTTTCTCCTCAGAGATCTGAAGCTGGACAATGTGATGCTGGACAGGGATGGACACATAAAAATTGCAGATTTTGGCATGTGTAAAGAGCATGTGTTTGGAGACGTCAGAGCCACCACATTTTGTGGAACGCCAGACTATATCGCACCTGAGGTTAGATTTAATGTCTGCTGTACATCACATCAATCAATCTAACCTGAAAATATCCATGTGTCCATGTAAAGTAGCTGTGTAATTTACAGTTTACATTAGAGCTGGGGGATATGGACAGAAAAGCAATGAGCTGATGTTGGTCTTATTTTTATTTGATTTATTTAACCAGGGAGCCCCTTGAGCATATAATCTCTTTTTCAAGGGAGACCTGGCCAAGAAGGCACATATTTTATATGATATAAACAACAAATGCATACACTGTACCATGATAATCAAGCAATTACACTTTTTAGCAGAGTTTTTTAATTTATCCAAGGAGAGAAGATCTCTGTGTTGTAATGCATTCTTAAGGTTTGTCCATGACCAAGGTGCAGAGTAGGAAAAAGCTGTTCTACTACAATCACAATACATGTCATAATTTTTTAATAACAATTTGGAATAGTGAACAAATCACTCCTAGTTATGTCTTAACTATAACAATAACTTTATTCATGTCTAAACTACCTTTGTAATCCATTCCTCATCATTGCAGATTCTGTTAGGACAGAAGTACACCTTCTCCGTGGACTGGTGGTCTTTTGGCGTGCTGGTGTACGAGATGCTAATTGGTCAATCTCCGTTCCAAGGCGACGATGAAGACGAGCTGTTTGAATCCATCAGGTCAGACGTTCCTCACTACCCTCGATGGATCACGAAGGAGTCCAAGAGTCTGCTTGAACTGGTAAATGACGCGCATGTACAGAAATCAGCATTAATTTCTGTTTATTTTTTGATGATTTTGTACATTTTTGTGGATTATTTTTTTACTTTATTCATTGTCATTTTGGCCATTTGTGTTCACTTTATTAATTTTAAAATTTTCATACATTTTTTGTATTTTGCTTGTTTGTTCCATTTTTTTCATTTTTTTAACTATTGGTTATCAACTTTCTTAATAATTAGCTTGATGTTTTGTTCACTTCTGTTCATTTTGTTATTTTGTTCACTGTTAATTTTTATTTTCTTGATTATTACATTCATTCTCTTTCCTATTTTATTCTTTTTTTCATTCTATTTTTAGATTAGAGGTGATTATTTTGTTCATTGTGATGTTATGTTGTGAAAAGGTTCTACGTATCTTGGTTATTTTTATTTGATTTTAAGTATTATTCTGCGGATCCATCCATGTTTCTTTGGTAAACATGTTTCTTCAATAAACATGGATGGAGCATGAATTTTACATTTATGTTGAATGTTATGAGATGTGGATTTATTTACAGTTTAAAAAATGTATAGATGCAGGTTAATGATGAACTGAAGAGATGCCACATTACTCTTGTACGTAGTGTTGAGCTGGAAATCTTTGTGAACCCCTGCAGTAATGATAAATATGAACATGTCTGCATCTCTGGTTTTGTTCCAGTTGTTTGAGCGAGATCCCTGTCGCAGGCTGGGCGTGGTCGGAGACATTCGCACTCATAACTTCTTCAAAACCATCAACTGGCTGGCGCTGGAGAGGAGGGAAGTGGACCCTCCTTTCAGACCCAAAGTGGTATGTTTTCTACACACACTAATGTACTGATAGAGCTTGAATATAAATAGATGATTATTGTTATTGTAACATACAGACAATATAGTTTTTGTCTTTTTTAGTTTTTGTCTCTCTGTTTTGTTTGTCTTGTTACATTTTCTAACAGGCTAAAATCGTAAATAACTATCTGATTTCTTCATCTTTGACTCGAGATCAAAACTCAGCCTTTAAACTCAACTAAAATAATGATTTGTCATTTACCATGATAAATATCCATGTCAACAGACATGATTTTTTTTTTTTTTTTTTATCATGAGGACATTTTGGGCTATATTGCCTTGCTCACTGGATCTCAACCACTGGGTCCAGACCCGAAATTAGATCATGGAGTTATGATGAGTGGGTTGCAAAGTGCGTGATTAAGAGAAAAAAAATAACAAAAATGTATAACATAATCCACAAAATGATCATCAAATAATGAGCAAACCAGCCAAAGAAATGAACCAAACTATCATTATTAAAGTAAAGCAGAGGTCTTTGTAGAGAGCCAAACGTTACAGAACAAAAAACAGTAAAAATTAAAATTATAAAACAGAATTTAAGCTGTTGTATGCTAATTTTTTATTCATTTTGTAGACTATTGTGTTTATTTGTTCATTCTTGTTAATTTTGTTTGACTTTTTAAAATATTTGTTGTCTATATCAGGGGCCCCCAACATTTTTTGCACCAGGGACCAGTTTTATGTATGAAAATGTTTCCGCGGACCGGTTAGAGGCACAGGTGTTTAAATAAAGAAAAAAAAAACCTTTGTCAGTCCATAGTATTTAATTTGAATACAACTATTGCACTTTATATTAGGCAATTAAAACAA
>JAQQAE010014098.1:0-12514 GCA_029823295.1 Pseudamia nigra | reverse complement strand
CATATACGTCAATGTGATATTGTGCAATCTGTCCACTACTTGTGTAATAAAATAAGTACAAAATAAGTATAAAATAAGTATAAAATTTGAGTAAAGAATATTAAAGATAAGCATAGGCACAATATATATATAATATGCATTCCCTTCAACATGCTTGCAGATGTTTCCTGTCAAATGAGTTTAATACATGAATTTTTGCATTATTAAAACTTTGTCTCTAACCCTACATTAAGACTCCTTGAACTCCTTTGCTTAGGATTGAGTAAGGTGTTTGCTAAAAGTACATTGTTTCTTGTCCTTTTGTTCAGACAGAAAGATGAATGTGTATAGCTGTTTTCATACCTTTTGACATGCTTCGACTGTCCACTGCATCTTCCACCGATAGCGTCATCTGATGTTCCGTGACGTGTCACATCTGCCAATTCATCCTGCTCTCACACTGCTGGGACCGTCTCCTCCAAAGACCATCACACGGTGGGGGGTGTGGTCGACCTGTCACACCTGTCAGACCTGTTAGGTTGGCCACACCCATGGGAAGGATAAATCAGCTGATGTGACATTTGCAAAACATCGGATGAGGAAGACTGCAGTGGACAGTCGAAACATGTCAGAAGAAGACAAAGTAAACTTGTTTGAGATATTGGTACTAAAAGGTTAAATCACAGTGTGCTAATTCATAATCCATACCATGAAATGTGCATAATGAACTGCTTCAATGTGCTTCTCTTTTCTTATGTTGCAGGCGACACGCCTCATTGCCCGTAGAAGTCTCAGAGATCCCTCTAAACCTTATTGTCCCTCCATGTAGGAGAAGTTACCCCTGTCGCAAATGGAAGTCTGCATCCTTTGGGTAAATTGAAGGGTTTTTATTTATTCATCAGCCCCATAACTATTTCAATGGGTCTCATTGCAATAACAGCAGTTTTGTGTCCTTGTACCAGTTGGTTAACACTATCACTCTGTTTGTCAGCCTGATAAAACATGTAGCGTGTGACCTTGCCATTCCCCATGCTGCTGCCATTAAGTGTTTCTTTGTCAGTCTTTTTCTGCTCTTCCGAAGACTTCCACCTCCTACTGAGCACAAGCTGGTTGGATGCCTCTTTCGGCTTCCAAAATTCACTCAGATAGAAAATGAACAACACCCATTACTAGTGCAGATGGGAAGTACAAGCGCAGGAGGGGAACAAGCTATTTTCTGGGATAGAGGAGGCATAACAGACCCCTGTAATGATACGTCTTCCAATCAATCCTTTTATGTTCATGACTCTCGTTTTCTTGAGTTGTTTTTCAGTTTCTACAACTTTGTTACTGATGTTATGTGAGCATTTGCATCAGGCATCTTGCAGCACATATAAACTACCAGTCAAAAGTTTGCACACATTTTTTTAAAGTGGATTTTGTTACTTTTCTTGTTTTCAACATTGTACATTAATCCTGAAGATTTCCAAACTGTGAAAGAGCAACAACACAGAACATGTTTTACGTTTTAGATTCTCCAAAGTAGCTACCTTTACATGGTGACAGCTTTGTACACTCATTCTCTCATCATATACACCAGGTAGTCTGGAATGCTTCTCAGTTCACAGGTGTGTTTTGTCAAGTTAAATCCATGCCATTTTTTGCCTTCTTAAGGTGCTTTAGCCCAGAGGTTTTCAACAGGTGGTCTGGGGCCCCCTGGGAGGCATTGTAAGTGGACCCTGGCCTTGTAATTTCAATGTCTAACCAGCACCATTGTGGATCCAAAGACAGCAACAGAGGTAGAAGTCACTCAAGATTCTGCTGCATGCTGTTCAGACAAAGACTTGACTCCACAGGAAGCAGGAAAATGCAAGAGGGAAAGACCAAGAAGAAAATACAGTGAGGACTATATTAAATACTACATTTACTATATTTACATTCACCACTTACAAAGGGGGAGACGAGGTACCAGTGTGTTGTGTATGCTTAGTCACTGTGTCTCTATGCTTCTCTCAAATCAAGCCATGAAGTCATCAAAACCGTTGCCCATGGAGACACATAATGTTTCTTGAAGGCCAACCCTTTTGAGTATATGCAAGCTATGTCACATAATTTGAAAGGACAGCAGACGCTCATGAGAAAGAGTGCAAGAGTGAGTTAAAATGTACTGAAAGCATCATGTCAGGTGGTGCTTAGAGTCTGCAACATGGAATTGACCAGCTGGACCTCAATGAAATTGACTCGCGAACCCGTGGGTCCTCTGAGGACAGCGGCTGCTGGACATGTGAGGATCCGTGGACGCATGGGGACTTATGTGTTTTTGGAGGCGCTGTCCACTGAGGATGTGATAGAACCACGATAACAGCATTTCTGCTGATTGGCTGGGTGTTTTTATGTAATTTCGAAGAGCAACGGAGGAAGCTGTAAAGCCCAGCAAAGCTTTTGTCTTGAAATCAAGCAGATGGGAGAGCTAGGGCAGCACCACATGGATGGTTTCTGAGTTAAATCAAAGAGTGGGTTACATCACAGGAGTGCTGGGGTCTCTTCGTAGGATGTACCTTTTGGGGTCTGGTAAAAAAAGGAAATATAAAATTGGGCAATGACGAGTTAAATTCTTTCTGCCTGTGAAAGTGTGACTGTCTTATCTTGTTTGTTTCGGCTCCCTCTCATGGCCTTGGTGTGTAATCTCTCTCCCTGGAGAAGACACTGCTTGGACAATAGGCTCTGCTTTATCAACCTCCCCCTGCTTTTCATCAACACTCTGATAAGGGCGCGAGTTTTGAACTTTCTAAAGGACATGTTGCTGCCATGGTGGGGCATCATGGAACTCAACATCTAACTAGGTGCCTTGAGGAAGAATTCTTGACTGATGTCAAGGTGAACTTTTCTATGGACACATGTCGCCATGGTAACCATCATGGAACCTAACACTGGGACAATATGCACTGAGAAAGGATTCATGACCTTCCCATCAGAAACTGATACCACACAATGCATCCATTGATCATATGCACATTACATACATGCCCCAACTCTCTCTGACCTGCTTTGTCTATGTAATGTGTGAGTAACGTGTCTGCTAATTGTGCATGTGTGAGGTTTTTTTGTACGTGACCATAATTTTGCTTCCTATGGAGCCTAATTCTGGAAACTGTGCTTTTTTTAATCTCTTTCCCTATTTTATCCCTTTTATCCCCTTTTTTTTCCCCCCAACTGCAAGGCGCGAGCTAAGTTTGCTGCCGTTTGTGAATTTCCCCTCTTTTGTGCGATCAATGAAGTATCAATCACAATGCAAAAAATACTCATGCAATTGCAGAGCAACTTACAGTATTTTATTAGCAGCTATAGGCACGTATAAAAACTATTACAGGTGAATATGCAAACAAATTTAAAAGCATTCTTTCACATAGCACAAATCTCGACACTTATTCTCAAACGCAACAGCAGTGGTCCCCAGGTTGCATCTTACTCAAAATGGTGATCCCCACATCAGAATGGGCTGAAAATCCCTACCTAGACCATCAGTTGTCTTGTGCAGAGGAAGGGAAGGTAAGAGTTAATAGCCCTATTAGTGCTACTACAACTACTATACGAAACCGTATTATGACAAGAAACAGCAAATAAGAAACAGTGGAGTCATTCTGTTACCTGGGTGCCATGCTGAGCTGAGAAGGTGGGTCTGATCTGGTGGAGACAGTATACATTGGGGGGGGCTGGAGTGAATTCAGGGAGTTGGCACCATTCCTGACATCAAAGACGCTACAACTGAAGAGGGGCCGGGTTTAGTGTTCCTGTATCCAGAGCTCCATGTTGTACAGTTATGAGACAAGGAGCAGGAAATAGAGAGAGTAGAGGTGAGGATGATCTGCTGACACGCGACGTGTCTCTGGCCGACCGGCTGCCCAGTGAGAAGATCAGGAGGAGAGTTGGTGTAGATTAAATTAAAGTTTGATTAAAGAGGTAGACTGAGGTGGTACTGTATGGGCACGTGGAGACAACAAGGACAATGGCTAGATGAAGAGGTGTACTAGTCTGGTGGGAGAAGACCCCAGACCTCTCAGCTGCCAAGGAAGACCTGGCAGGAGACCATGCCAGCCAGCATACAACAAGGAAGACAGAGGAAGAGCTAGCCCTGCTGCAGAGGAAAGGTTTATTAGAATTACCAGACAAACCACCAATCTATGGCACTTCAGATAACATTTATGGTTTTGGTGACTGCAGTTGAGGAGACATTCAAAGTTTCAAAGTAATTATGTAATTTTTCTGCACTTAACTCAGTGTTTCTCATTGTAACATGATTTTTTTTACACACCCTTCTGCATGAGTCAGCTTTGGTCTAAAGCACCTAAGAAGGCTATAAATAGTACAAATTAACTCTTGACAAGTCACACCTATAAACTGAACCTCATGAATCAGATGAGAGAATGTCATGAGTGTGCAAAGCTGTCATCAGAGCTAAATGTGGCTACTTTGGCCAACCTGAACCACTTTTTTGTTTACGGCATAATTCCATATGTGTTCCTTCACAGTTGGGATGTCTCTAGTATCTATGTATGATGATTGAAAGAAATAAGAAATAAAGGAAAACCACAGAAGAAGTGTGTCCAGACATTTGACTGGTGGTCTATATATAGAGCGAGTGCAGCAGCTTATGTGTCCGTGCAGCTCTGCTCTCTGTGGATGCTTTTCCTTGGAGTTCATTACAGCTGCACAGTGAGGCCCTGAGAGCTCCTCTGCAAATGAGGAGAGATGGGGAGAGATGAAAACCCTGAGAGCGACGAGCAGTGGGACATGGGCTTCAAAAGCTTCATGGCAATTTCAAAGGGTTTTTATTCTCAACGCTGCACTCGCTGTATCTGCTCCGTATCCAGCACAGAGCTTGAGAGCAATTCTAAAGGCAGGTTCGTGGCGGGAAAATGGATACAAAACCCTCTATAGGTGTTTTGCCAGGAGATGAAGGACACAAGTGCAAATGAGTTGTGTTTGTTCACCATGATTCTTGGCTGTAATTAGCAGTACAGACGAAGAGAGTCCAAAGAATGAGCATTAAACACTTGTGATTACACTGAGGTCTTGTGATGTCCTGGTCTATTATGGAGTGTTTGCAAAAGAACATGAAGAACAAGTGCACATCAATTACAATTACCAAGGGAGTTCTGCGCTGAATGGTGCTTGGCTCGAGCTGGAACTTACAATAGAAGGTAGGTGTGTGGATTGGATAATGAATACAATTATGTTAAACCCCGAGGGGCACATAGGAAGTGACATCCTGCTTTAGGTAAAACCTCACCATGAAGCAATATGCTGCTGAAAAGTGAACCAGGCTTCAAGGCAGATGACTGGCCTTTAATATTTTTGGCATGTAAGATAAAAAGGCAGCGCCAGAGGACAGATAGGAAGAGATGAGAACAGTCTGCTTTTCTGGACTTTTCTCCATTTGTACATATAGCTTCTTGTTGATCCATATCACTATCCGACTCAGTTCGCTTTTATTAAAGATTTCATATGAGTATTCAAACCAAGTGCATGTTTTTGACTTTGCAAAGCTCTTCAGCAGTAGGTACTTAACTTCAGCTCATGCTAAAATGCATAGTGAATGTCTGTGATTACTTGCAAGAATGCAGGGACTACTCAACTTACTCTCGAACGCTGATTTTAATAGAAAATTGTTTTTTATGGGAGAGACGGGAGGCTTGAACGGTGGTTAAGTTGAAAGTCATTCCTCAGAAATAAATGAATAAAGATTGCTGCATTTTTTCTTCTTTTCTCCTTTCACACTGTGTACCCTATTTGATATAATATTCCATACAGTCTAAAAATATTCTTGCATCAGTGAAAACCATGTTTCACACAGGAACAGCGTGTCTGTGCACATTTATTTGGAATGAGAGAAAAAGCAGTGCAAATGTAGGTGCAAGGCTGAACACGAGGCAACATGGCGAATTGAATTCTGAGATTCTTTTCAGTAACTGTAACTGACCTGAAGAGGTAATTCATAATACAAATGGAAAAAAAGGTTAAAGCTGGCAGCAACAGGGTCATCTAATATTTACAATGGGAAATGTCTTCAAGATTTATATCCAGAAAGAGAATTCATTTGTATGCTCTTCTCCAGTTAAACCACCAAGATTGTCAAGAAGATAAATTTGCACCTGAGCTTTTTACAGTTTTTATGCTTGAACATATATTCCTACAATCACCAAAAATTAACCCAAGCCCCTCCTCCCGCTAAAATTTCCTCTCACTGTAAACGGTATTGCAGGTACAAATCACTGTGGCCTGTATTCTATGAATGTCACACCAGTACAGTAGGTGGTGGCGGTTTACGATCTGCCACACAGGTAAGAGCACAGAAGAAGATGGAAATCTAGGTTAGTACCCAAACCTATGGGTAAAAACCATAGTCTAAATATGTAACTAGACAAAGTGACCGTGACGTCACCCATCAGTTTGTGAAGGGTCGTTTTGAGACCAATATCAGTTCCTGGACGGAGCCAAAAACAGGATGTGACCATATTTGGACAAATGGCAGCGGGGCTCATGAAGCATTCATACCAGGGGACTTACAGGAAGCTAATATTAGCCACTAGCTTCCTGGCTTGGTAAAACTTCACCACACAGTGTCAAACAAAGTCATATTAAGGTGTTGTTAGTGCAAACACTTACCCACAGCTGCAGTCGAGTGTATGTCATGTATAACTATGAACATATTGAATAAATAGAACATATGAAGGTCCAACTTCACTGGTGAGCTGTTGCTACAGCGACATGTCAATCAAACCCCGCCACAGCAGTGATTTGTTGGATTATTTGCAGATTAATAATGGAGCAAAAATTGTCACCAAACTTGGTAAACGTTTCGCTACCTATCCAGGAAGCTTCTTCAGTTCTGAAAAAGCTTCCTGGATAGGTAGCGAAATGTCTTCAACCAAATTTCTAGTCCAGTCGACAGAAGGAAAACCACACGCCTTGGTTTTATATCCATAATATGAGTATCATGTTGGTAAAGAGAATCAACAGACACTGCATGCATGTAATCATAATCTGAATTCATTGAACAGTGACGATCATTTGACTTGGCTTCTTTTGTCTTTTTTGTTTTATTAAACTATATGTTCTCCTGTTGAAGGTAAATAAATACATCAAATACAGTTATTGGCCTGAACAGTTGACACTATGATGCATTGCTAATATTTTCTTTAAAATGTTTGCACAAGTCAGCTCTATAAATTAACATTTAGAATGTCATTCTGCACCTCTGATGAGTGACTTTGAGTTTTGTTTGTTCTTTTGTTGCCATTAAATAAAGTTTACGTCAAAGGAACTTGCTAAATACAATTAAAGCCTTACTACAGCAGCAGAGACACAAAGAACTTACAAAAAGCATGACATACAAAATTGGAGACATAATAATAATGACACTAAGAATCACGAATAGATAAGAAAAATAAACAAATAAAATACTTATTTAGGGGTCTTTCAAAAGTCCAAGGTGGGTGAACATTTCCATCAGTGTCCACTGGGGGCTACCTCCAAATGTGAGTCAATCCCATAGACTGTTTAAATTATGGACAAAGTGACCATGACGTCACCCATTAGTTTCTGAAGGGCTGTTTTGAGGCCAATTGACTTGTCACTTCCTGGACGACATCTTGGAGCCAAAACAGGATGTAACCATATTTGGACGAACGGCTTATGAAGCGGGGGCTCATGGGAGAGTTAATATTAGCCGCATTCTTACTGATGCAGTAAAACTTCATCGTCTACCGTGTCAAACAGTCATTTCACAGTGTTGTTAGTGTAAACACTTACCCGTCGCTGCAGTCGAGTGTATGTCATGTATAACTATGAACATAGTGAACAAATAGAACATACGAAGCTCTGAATTGGTCTGACTTTGCTATAGCGAGCTGCATGTCAATCAAACCCCAGTACGACAATTGTTTGTCGGATTATTTGCCGTAATATCTTAATAACGAAGCAAAAAGGTAAACATGGACCATCACATTACTTATTAGAGGATCCAAATAAAACGTTTGAGAACATGACGACCCATGAAAACAAAATTATTTACTTAGTGTTTTCAGATAGAAGTCCAATGTATCTGCATGGGAAAAAAGCTTCTTGGAGCTGGACGATCGATTCCCCAGTGGCCAAACGGCGGTATTACAACATAAAGTTGCTTCTGCATTGGCCCCACTGAACAGCCCCGGTCGTTGCCCCTTGGTCTGGACCCGTGTGAAAATGTCACGGTACAAACAGTGGTTTTGATCTTTATAGTTTATTTCCACTTCTCTTAACACTGGACAAAGTGTGAATATTCATATAGCTCACACAGTTAGACAATAATGACTTTTTTTATATAGAACTTGATCTAAATGTCTATGTTTGTGCATGTTCAAGGGCACAGGCACTTCAACAGGTGTGTCAGAGGCCAGAGGTCGTCACTGTTTCGTTCACAGCTCATGTGAGTTCATTTTTAGACCAGATGATCGGCAGCAGTGCTGATGTGGCGGCGCCCGGAGGCTCCTTGTTTGAGCTTTGAGCGGAGGGTCGGTCCATCTTTTATATGCAGCGTTAGGTAAAAGCACGGAAGAAGGTGGAAGTCTCGCTAACATTGGACTCCAGCCTTCAGCTTTTTTTCCCTTTGTTTGTGTTTTTCCATTTTTTATGGTTAAATTTAATGGTAAAACTTAAAACATTATACTAAAAAAAACCACATGATACATAAGATTTTAGTTATGTTATATGACTACTGTATGTCGACACATTTGAAATAAAATTCAGTGAAATTACTTAGCAAATCTAACTCCTGAATCTTCTGTCAACAAGTGTCGGGTCAGTTTGATGAATATGACTTAAAGGGCCTCATTAGTTATTAGTTAGAATGTTAGTTGAATAGTGGCTCTTTGTTCTGTTCAGGTTACATTTTAAAGAGAATGCAGTATTTAACGCATTACATTGCACATTATTCTTCATTAAGAAATGAATGAAAGTCTCCACATGGCCAATTTGCATATATCGACATATATAATGAGCAATGGCAGTGACACTGTTACTGTTTTTGACTGAAAATGTTTTTATTGCAGCTAATTAGCTTGAAATCCATTTAACAGCAACCAAAACTAAACATGAATACACAGCAATAGCTACTGGTAAATTCTGGAGTTTAGTAGCAGTAATGTGTTTAATTTGTCTTTGGTGCATTCTCTCTACTCTGTGCTCGCTCGTAATACATGATCTTATCCTGGGAAATCAAATAGATGGCTCTCTGGCTCAACATTACCATTAGCGTTGTTAATGTATCATGGTGTTTCTCATTAGGTAATTAACAGGAACTGCATTGTGGGGTGGGCTTGAAGGTCGGCACTTGAAAGAACTGACAGCCTGAATAGTTTTATAAAGAATCTTTTGTCAGTACTTTGTCATCTAAACCTCTCATTATGTACTTAATACGTCACTAAAACTATTATTCTAAATTAAAGTAGCAATTAAGAGGGTCAATCCTTCTGCAAGGTGTGTCATATCCTCTAATGAGCCCCCTCAAGCACCTAGAAAGAGTCTAGAAACCTGATATCCCCTCTTTCCAGTGCAATTGAATTTTTGAGTGTATGTGAGGCCCTGTAAGGTGACGTTCAGATAAAATGTTGCAGGGAAAAGTTGCAGTTTGAACCAGCTCGTCTCAAGTTTAATGGGCTGACTACAAAGTCTCCAGAGGTGGGGCGGAGAATGCAGTGATACATAGTGTGTTTTTCTCCGTATTTAAAGGTTGTAGCTCAGCTGTCACCAAGAAGCACAGTGTTATTATCAGCCATTGACCTGGTGACTCCACAAATTATGCCCAGCGACAGAAAAGGCTGAAAGCCGACAGTTCTCGCTGCGGAAAACTGCAGAGTAATGCACTGCAAGGAGCTTGTCTCTGTGAATCCTCTGAATGAGGCTTAAGGGATTAAATAGTCTTTGATATGGCATGTTTTATGCATGTGTTAGTGGGCGCATTTTCTGGTCTCTCTAAGACCCTGTCCAGACCTTGCATCAATATCCATCTTGACAAATTTGGATGAGGTCTGAACATCCCCACGACACATAACAGGACACATTCTTATGGGTGGTCTGGGATGAATTTGTCAGTATTCTCCTGTCATCTGAAGAGGCTTCTGTCCTCCGACGCATTGATAGACTGGATGCTAAGCTGTTGTGCTGTGAAGTGTTCCAAGCTCTTTACCAGTTCTTCACATCATACTGATTTCAACATTCACAGAGGTACATGTGGTATTAGTTTTGGTTCCACTGGCCTCTCTGCAGCTTTACCAAGCTGAAGAAGGACTAATCTGCTTGGTAATAAGTTGGAGCTGGGTGAAAAGGCCAGGCTTAGGTAGAAGAGTTTTTGGTTTGTCTGACTCTCCCGTATTTATTTTGCTTCTCAAACATTTCCCAGCAGTTAGTATTGTAAAGTTGAACACTGAACGTGCCATTTTACCATTTGCATTTCTGAAAAAGGAAAGTGTGCTGATGACTTTGCAAATGAATAACAGCAAATTTGAAAGTTTTTAGCTGTGCCATAGGCAGCCATACAGGTTTAACCAATGAGGGTTAAATCAAATTTCTTCATGTATCCTATCGTCAACATCCATCATGACAAATCTGGACAGCACTAACGCAAGGTGTGAATATACTCAAGACACATTACAGGGCACGTAGGGGTGGTCTGGGATGAATATGTCCATGTTCTTTTGTTGTCTGAAGAGGCATCTGTCCTCAGATCATTGATGAACTGAACACTAAGCTGACGTGCTGTGAAGTGTTCCAACAGTATCACAATTAATCACAATTAAGTGTTTTAAAGACGCATGACATTTACAGAAAGCCCACAAATATTTACGACAAGTGCTTAATACTATATGTGTGTTAACCCTAATCCTTCTGAACGACACTCCAGCTTTGTCACTTCCTTTCTCCCTGAGGAACTACAGTATAGGTCACATAACCTAGTACAAATTAATTTTAATGCATATGTCATGTAAGGCAACTAATTAAAACAACTTGAATGGTCAGTTATATCAGTATTTAAAGTGTATGCATTGATTCACAGCCTTGTGTACTAACTAACAGGCAAGATTACCTTAAAGCTTTGATCAGTACTTTGACTTAAACCGTCAGAGACACATGACAAATGCAGACTGTTCATCTTGAAATGAATGCATGTGACTTGTTCATTTCCATATTAAGCAGGGAAGTCCGATTTGATCAGCACACATCTGGTGAAGGTTTCTAGCACCAGGTGTAAACACATCACGTCCAGCTGGGTGTGTATATTTGAATGTGTAAGGATAGATGTTACTGCATGTCTGACCAGGACTTAATGCCCAGGTGTGTTCGTACACACTGGTATTTGCTACTGTGCACATTTAAAATAGGCATTGAATTAGCATCTTCCAGCGTTTAAATTCACAATAACTCTGTAAATGCAACTAAAATTCTAGCTTCTTGAAGGATGACTGAACTTTTACACTGTTGTAATTCACTGTAGGTGTTTTATTTTAAAATGTAACCACAAATTTGTGATCTTGTTTGAGGTTCCTTCTTTGACCTTTCTTTGTGTTTTGTCAGTTTAGTGGTGTAAGGTCCAGCTTAGGCGTCACCATTTTTAACGGGGATGTGCGGATTGAAGCTTTTTTTTTTAGCCTCAGTGTCTCTCAGTCTGCATGGCCTAGGTTTGGTTGTGGAAAGTGATTTTTCACCTCTGCCAGCCTCATATTACAGACGAAGGTGTGGGCTGTCAGGTTTCTCCTTGTACTTGAAGTATGTCGTCTTAAAGCCCAGATCCAACAAAGAGCACACCTGGTCTGGCTTAAGTTTCATTGTTTTGACCCTCAAACCACGGTCTACAGTAGTTACATCACGGGAAGGCACTTTAATTTAAGTTACGTTAATCTTTATTGTCGTATATACACATGAAATTGTTTCTCCACATTTAAGCCATCCCTAGGGAGCAGTGGGCAGCCGCTCTGCAGCGTCCATTAGTTAAGGGCCTTGCTCAAGTGGTGGTGATGATGAGGGTAGGGACAGATGGTGGCCTTCACCTTCCCCACCCAGATCTGCCAGTCCAGGAATTCGAGCCGGCAACCCTCCGGTCACAGGCTTGCTTCTCTCACCCATCATTGCCACATGTTTTTGTTCATTCTTTTCTGATTCATTGGAATTTGAAGACAAATTCCCCAAAGTATAAATGGTAGCTTTTTGCCAGTTTTTTACATGCTGATATCTCCTTTCACAAAGGTAAATATGATAGTCACTGGATAATACCATTTTTGTATTGTTTATGGTTCCACTAGTACAGATGGGAACTGATATGAAAGTAGTGTCTCTGATTCCATTACAGTGGTACTTCGCATAACGAGTTTAATCCGTTCTGACGTCACGCTCGCTATGCCAATTTCACATTCTCCGAACAGACTTTTGCATGTAAATCCATTAATCCGTTCTGGACCCACGACAAACTCCCATATAAAGTATGTAAACACACTCCTACCTGCACATTTATTCATTATTATTA
>JAQQAE010014097.1:0-12515 GCA_029823295.1 Pseudamia nigra | reverse complement strand
CCAACACCAGAAGTCGCATTAACGGTAAGAAGTATTTTATTTATTATCGGTTTGCTTCAGTATCACAACGTTAAAAAAAATAAATTCAGAGACTTATTATACTCTTAAATTGTAGGTTTTGCTTAAAAATTCACACATTTAGTTGTATTTAGTGCTAAAAATATTATATGGCTCTCACGGAAATTACATATGATAAGTATATTTGTCAAAGGGAGGATTCTGTGACACTTTAACCCTTCTCACGTACAATTGTCTTAACCAGAGGTGGGTCGTATTTTTTCAACAAATTCTATTTGTGACAGGAGTTGTTTTAGGGTATACTTTTTACTCTTACTCAGTTACATTTTTGATGAAATAAGGTATAAATTCACTCAGTTACATTTGGCCACAGCTCAAGGAGTGGGAGTAAAAAAAAGCTTTAAATTAACAACAAATAAATAATCATTAACATTTAAAAGTGACCAAAAAATCAAGTAAATTAATGAAATGAATCATGAGGGAAAAATCAGAAATTTTCAGAAATAAGCAAAAAATGAACAAAAATTACAAAATGAGCATAAAATTAACAAAATTATCAAGAAAAAGAGCAAAACTGAACAAAATAACCAAGTAAATTATAAAACATAAATCACAACAAGCGCAAATGAAGAAAAGGATCATATAAATTAATAAAAGTAAAGAATATAATCAGGAAATAAAGCTAAAAATAAGCAACAAAGTGAGTAAAAGTGAACAAAATAATAAAGTTAACAAAACGTAACAATATAAGCAGCAAAAACTGACCAACAAGTAAATAAAGCAACAAAATGAGTAAAACTGAACAAATTAAGCAACAACAGAGATGAAAAAATCGCAAGAGTAAGGTAAGTTTATAAAATGAACAAAATAGCCAATAAAATGAAAAACTTTCAAAAAATGAACAAACTAATCCAGAAATAAAAAGAAGACCACAGTACCTGTTTGAACACAAAATATTATGCTGAAGTAAATTCCATGTTGTTAAGTTACTCACTACTTGAGTAGTTTTTAAGGGATACTTTTTTACTTCTATTTTGTACTTATACTTGAGTCTCTGTAGTTATACAGTAGCAAGTAGTAGTAGTAGTAGTAGTAGTAGTAGTAGTAGTAGTAGTAGTAGTCTTAACCTCAGAGTGGTGACATGTCAGGTTGTGCTTCCAATATTAGATTAAAACACAACCTAAACTGTACCAGACTAAACATGGCTTACATTTTAACCAGTAAAATGTTCCTGGGTTACCCATGATTTGGTGCTTATTAAAATGAAAACATATCCTAGAAACACACTTGAATTAACTTTTTAAATTTTGATTGGATTTACCTTCAGACTCAGATATTTATTTTCAACCTCATGGTTTCTTCCCATGTCTAAAACCAACCGCTGGCCTATTCTTCACCCCCAGATTTGTGTCTCATAGCCAGAGGGGGCTGCAGCCACCAGTGTACCGTTGCGCCAGGGAAAGGGGTTGTATGTTCTTGCCCCCCTGGGCTCCATCTGGACTCCAGCAACAAGACTTGTGAAGTTGTGGATTACTGCAGCCGCCACCTCAAGTGCAGTCAGGTGTGTCAGCAGTACAAGACCACAGTGAAGTGTTCTTGTTATCCAGGATGGACGCTTGACCCAGATGGAGACAGCTGTCACAGCACAGGTAACAGACGCTACCTTTTTATATTTTAGTGATTTATATAGGGCTGACAGCCTGAGTGTACAGAAATTCAAAATGTGAAGCTGACTCTAAAGCAGCTCTTAAACCTGTATTTTGTAAACTGCAATGCTTTCTGCATTCCTGCTGTTTCAAAAAGGCTGAAGTATGACTTTATTATTACTGTTATTATTAATACAAGGCTTTAGAGGAAGGAAAATAATGAAAGCCAAACAGCGGAATCACATTACTGCTTCTGGATGCAAAAAAAAGGGAAGGAGTGTTCTGAAGAATAGTAATAAATGGTAGTTTGGGAAAGTACCAAGTCAAATTCAGTCAGTTTCAAATGAGAACAGGCATCTGGGCGATGAGTCCTGTCTGTTTCTATCTGCAGTGATGCTGAGTGAAGGAAGCCTGCCCTCCCTTCCTAACCCACGAGAGCTTGGTTATTACATTCAGCTGTACAGGAGTTCAACTCACATCTAAGCCCACACAAACACAAGTGTTGCTTATACTGTTGTGTCATCAGTTGAAACTTTCCACAATTCTTATGTTCTTGTTGAATAATTTGATGAGATTGCTCTGTAACTGAAATACAATAGTTATACTCACATACTGTTGTCACATTCAGATTTATGGACTTCGTTTTGATTACTTGCTATTTCCCTTTAAGATAATGGTTGCATCGCTAATCTTACAATAGTGCAGGAAAAGAATACACAATTTTCTATGGAAACAGATCAGAATTCAGCAGCTTCATCATAAATCAAATTTGGCACACAAACATTCCAATTTAATCTTGAGAGCTGCTGTTGTGTAAGTTCCAAGCACATATCCACACTTGCTTTTCCCTTGCACACTTCAGTACCGGTAATAAAATGTTTGTTTGGAAAACTTACTGTATAAACCTTCTTCTGTTGGATTTTAGTGAGTCTGGCTACAATGACAACATGTCATTGATGCAAGGACACCATCTTAATTACATTTGGAAACAAACACTGTTCCCTGAAATATGCTTTAGAATGCAGTACTGTGAAGATAAGGCTTACAAAAAACAACATTTTTGAAAGACTGTACTGTATGTGTAGGAGGGTGCATTCTGTATTGTTGCTGAATTAGTTTAAGTGTGTTCAAGTAACCGTGTGGCAAGTTTTAGCTGCACAAACATTTTCTCTGAAGCAAAATTGTTTTGGAGGCAGAAATAATCTCACTGATTGAGCTAAAGCTCAGCGGGTGAGGCCAGAGTAGCCCAGTATGCAGCCACTGTTGTCAGCTTGAGGTCTTAACAATGTTTTAAGGACACCTATATATGTATTTTGCTAAAGGGTAATTCTCCATAGTTTTCTGAAAAATAAAAAGTTGCAAATTATTAAGAATATAGTACTAGTACATTTTTGCTGATCATAAATGACTCATCTACATGTCTAACACATGCTGGTATACAACAACGATATCAAACTAAACCAAGGCTGTTTGTCTCAGTTGCCTTTGATATGATTACACTATTGATCATTTTTTGGTCTTTTGGTAGATAGTGACATTTCTCTTGAACAGCTCTTTATCTGATGTCAAACATTTAACCGTTTGACATCAGATAAAGATTCATTTTATAGAATTATGGGGGTTAGGAGTGTCCCCAGTATCCAGTTCCAGTGAAGTTGGGATGCATAAAATTTAAATAAAAACAGAATACAATGTACAGTGTAATTCACAAATCTATTTCAATCTGTACTCAATTGAATACACTACAAAGACACTATAGTTAATATTCAAACTGGGCAGATAAACTTTTTTTTGCAAATATTGACTCATTTTGAGTTTGATGCCTGCTCAAAAAACACCTGTTTGGAACACTGAACAGGTTCATTTGAAACAGGCGAGTGTCATGACTGGCTATAAAAGGAGCATCTCTGAAAGGCTCCATTTTTCACAAGCAGGAATGGAGCAAGGTTCACCACAGTTTAAGAACATTTCTCAATGTGCAATTGCAAGGAATGTAATGATATTATCATCTATAGTTCATAATTCAGTGGTGCCCCAGCGAACTGATTTAATCCGTTCCGGCGTCACGTTCTGTGGGCGAGTCATTTGTTAGCCGAAGCAAGTTTTTCCATAGGAATACATGTAAACCAATTAATCTGTTCTGGACCCATGACAAAGTCCCATATTAAGTATGTATTACACACCCGTACGTGCACATTTATTCATTATTATTATTTGAAAAAAAAGTTATGTTAATTATCAGAAACGGAATGCATGAAATTAGTTCTAAGTTCTAGTTGTTAGAACTAACAACAGTAGCCATAAATATGTGTTAACATGGCTAACACAGCCGGCCACTCCGGCGTATTACATCCCGTGGGAGCTTCCACGTTATTGTGTTGACTGTTTACATCCGGGTGGTAGTTCACTTCCAGGTCTATCTTCATTCGTTGAGCGAATTCTTATTGTTAGCCGGTTCAAATTTTTGGCCGATTTTTTTTTTTTTTTTTCTTCGGAAGCCGAATTTTTTGTTACCGGAAGTGTTTGTTAGCTGGGGCACCACTATATCATCAAAAGATTCAGAGAATCTGGAGAAGCAAGACCATGCAAAGTGAAAGTCACACCTAGAAACGCCACCTAGGCCTGAGCTCATCTGAGTTGGACTGACACAAAATGGAAAAGTGTTGCTGTGATCCGATGAGTCCACATTTCAAATTGTTTTGGGAAGTCATGTGTCCTCTAGGCTTAAAAGGAAAAAAACCATCCAGACTGTTATCAGTGTGTCATGACAGCGTGGCGTCAAAGTAAAACAGCGGGGGTACTACGCTGGCCTGCCTGCAGTCCACAACTGTCTCCCCTTGAATGTGTGCTGCATTATGAAGCGTAAAATACAACAACAGAGACCCCAGACTGTTGAGCAACTGAAGGCGTACATGAAGCAAGAACGGGATAGGAGTCAACCTACAAAGTTTCAGCAATTAGAGTCCTCAGGTCCTAAACACTTATTGAGCATCATTAAAAGGACAGGTGATGTCCCAGCTCTTCTGGAATGTGTTGCAGGCATCAAATTCACTGAGTGAATATTTGCAAAAAAAGAAAAAAAAATAGTGAACATTAAATATCTTGTTATTCAGTCAAATATAGGTTGAAAAGGATTTGCACATCATCGAATTCTGTTTTTGTTTGTTTTACACAATGTCCTTGGAATTGTAGTTTGTAAGTGCAAAAATTGAATATAATATTTCCAGTTTTATTATTACTGAAAATAAAATTACTATTTATATGAACAGAGCTGATCTCTAAAAACAGTCAAGTAAAAGCTTGTGTTGGAACCGAAAAGGTGATTTTTAGATTTGAAGCTCTTGTTGTAAAAGAGAGGCTGATTAGATGCCATAATGTCTATTTTTCATACAGGTATGTTCTTTAAAAAGGCATCTCTGGCTCTGTAGTGTATATATACAATACGTCCTTGTATATGGTTAAAAGGATGTGTGTAAGGCATGCTGATAAACACAGGCTCTTCAAATCTGTTGTTTGGCACATGCGGCATAAGTGGCAACATTGTCAAAACTGTAAGCAGTGTTGGAAAGTATTTATATAATTAGATCACTAAGTAAATGTAATGAGGTTCTAGAGAAAAAAAAAGTCTAATTAAATTGTAATTACTAATCCAAGTGTTTGTTGTGACAATTACAGTTTATCTGAAGCGTTATATCAAGTTTTATGTATGTGCGAAAAGGTTCATACTGTCTTCAGCAAACTTAATACTTTTAGCGTTATTTTTTGTAGACAGACGTAGGTTTAATTAACTTGACATGTTTCGACAACTTCCTGTTGTCTTCGTCAGAAGGGTCACGTGATGTTACTGTGATGTGTCTTGTTGGCTGTTTTATAGTGTTTTACCAGACAGCAGAGAGTGACTACGCCCCCTGCTGTCTGATGCGTTGTTGAGGACGGCAACAATCAAATCTGAAAACAGCCATAACAGATCATTGCAAAAGAGAAAACCACATCATGGTGTGGGAGAGAGCCAAAGTAATCCGTGCTGAAAGCAACAAATATCATCACTGGATTAAGGAGGCCATTGAGATCCGGAAGCGTGATCCGAGGACCATCAACAGATGAGATGAGGGATCATACATCTTGTCCCGCACCTGGGATGCTGTCCTCAACAAGGCATCAGACAGCAGGGGGCGTAGTCACCCTCTGCTGTCTGGTAAAACACTATAAAACAGCCAACAAGACACATCACAGTAACATCACGTGACCCTTCTGACGAAGACAACAGGAAGTTGTCGAAACATGTCAAGAAAATAAACCTAGGTCTGTCTACAAGAAAGAACAATGCTACAAGTATTAAGTTTTATGTATATCTGTATCGACTGAGTTTGTTGTGATACATAGTCGAAGCATTATATTTTACCAAAGAATAAAAGAAAACTCAGCTTTTCCCAACCCCAAAAATACCATAATCAAAATGAACTTATATTTGCAATATGAATTCGAAAGAAAACCACAAACTCCACTCAACTTAACCCTCCTGTTGTCCTCATTTTCTGTATACATCCTGTGTCCTCCCTGTGGTGGGTCATTTTGACCCAAGGACAACAGGAGGGTTAAAACGGGTCGCACAGCCACAAACACTTAACCGAGACATGCAGGAAGAATCCCGCACCACATGTCCCGTTTAGTGTCCGGTCCTGACTCCAGATTCGTCTCCCAGCTCAGTCCGGATTCATCCATTGGAAGAATAAAGCAAAAAGAGGGAATAATATCCTGTCTGATGAAGTCTGATCCAAGCTGCTGATCATCAAACACCATCTGCTTCCCGGGGCCCCCCATCTCCCATGATTCATGTCACCTTCCTTCAAATCACCTCAGGTGTGAGTGTGTGTGAGATGAAAAAAATAAAAGCACCCTGAGAAAGTGCACACTTGTCGTGTATTAGACCAAGTGAATGACATTTGTGTCACCCATTTTTGTAACATTTTAAGGAGTAGGCAGAGGCAAACCTCTTTGGATTGCTATTTTTAAAAAAAAGATCATTGCCTACTGAAAGTGAAGATGATGATGATGAAAGTGTGGCGAAACAGGCCAAAACCAGTGAATAAAATCAGATGAGAAAAAAAATAGGAATTGTATGGGAGTTTTCTTGGGTCTTGGAATGGATTAATTGGATTTACATGTATTTTATGGGAAAACCGATCCCGGCTCACGAGTTTTTCACTTCACAAGCTTGATCCCGGAACAGATTAATCTCGTAACCCAGGGTTCCATTGTACAGTCCTTTAGCCAGTGTAGAACAAGCAAACCATTTTACCGAAAACATTCGTCAGCCTTGAATGGCCCTCTGAAAATATAAAGTGCTTGTTTCTTCTCTCTCTTTGGTCAGATCCCTTTGAGGCTTTTATCATTTTCTCCATTCGGCATGAGATAAGACGAATAGACCTTCACAAGCGTGACTACAGCCTGTTGGTGCCAGGGCTGAGGAACACCATCGCATTAGACTTCCACTTTAATCGCAGCCTCCTTTACTGGACAGATGTGGTGGAGGATAAGATCTACAGGGGAAAGCTCTCCGAGTCTGGTGGTACGCACGCACACAAACATTACCTATTGTATGTATGTGAAGACCGTGATGTATTGCTTAAAGAGAGTCATGCCTTGCTCATCTGTACTCCTGCAGAGCGAACAGAAGACATTACTAGTGATAACACCCCCGTTTTATTCTAGTGTCCATACACACACTCAGGTCTGATACTGTGTATTGATATTGTCTCAGGAAGGTTATCGCTGGTTAAACAAAGTATTTAACATTGCAGGAGCAGAAGTCTTCAGCTATTGCTTCTCAGTGCCATCCCCCATATAATAATGAATCAAAACCTCTTCCATTGTGTATTTTGTGGGTGGCAGAATATTTATTGGGTTCTGTTAGCTTTATTTTGCTTCGTGGAGCCGTTAGAATAGCATTTCGGCTGCACCTATTTCACTGCACAAAAGCTTCAGACCCTGAGAATTATGGTAAATGGCTGGATTATATATGAATTCTGAAAACCTTTTACCACACTTAATTGATCCTAGGATAAAAGAATCTCTTTGTATATATGGAATAGTCTGTTTTCTCTATTTCTGTAGTAAAAGTGATCATCTGCAAACTGTATCCTTTACCTTCACCCTTTATCTGGGGCTTACAGACATAATATAAATATTCTAGACATGAACCTACTGGTTGATGTGAAGCAGATTTGGTGCTAATTACAATTATCATCCAGAAATAGCCAATGAGCTGACCAGGAAGAGTCACCATCTGGGTGGTGCATAACCTCACGACATAGCAGACACTCACACTGTCTCTGTATGAGACCCACAATACAACTATATTTATCACTTATACTGTATCTCACCATATCTTGCCTTCTTCTTGCACTGCGGAATGTACACTGGGAGTCAAAAGTTTGGGCACAACTTCTACTTAATTGTTTTTGTACATTAATACTGAAGAGATCCGAGCTGTGAAAGGACTTGTGCGGAATTATGTACATCACAAACAAAAGATTAAATATAAGTACATGAGGAACTTTTAAGTCATCACACTGATCCACAGTGAAATTATTTCTGGCTTTCTTAAAGGAAGCAACACCCAGTAACAGAAGTACTGTTAACAACAAGATTTCTATTTTGAACTGTAAGCTGTAATAACATGATGAAAGATCAATATTTTTCCAAAAAAACATTTTTTTTTCATGTTTTCCATGAAGGAGTTCTTGTTTATTGTTTATTTTATATCATAGTTTAATTCATCACAATTAAAAACTAACTCTGTAGATGCCAGTTTTGTTCATATACCACCAATTGGATTTTTGAAAAATAAACTGTAATTCAATATTCCAAAAACAAATTTGACTTTGACTATTACTAGTATCACTGGCTGACCAATCTGAATAATTTGTGAGAAGATTAATTTTGGTGCATTATTACTTTTTGCATAATGTTATAATTTATGTAATATTTTGCATTTCATTTTCCATTTCTCTGCAGCAAACTCCATGAAGTTTTGTAAAATAAGGTCAATCAGAAAGTTTCCCCATTTTAGCCCCTCCCTCACTGACGTCTATGGTGATCCTTTGCAGCAAACTGGCATCCTTGTATAATTCATGGCTGGAAACCAGTTTTTTGTTTTTCCAGCTAAAATGGTTTTGATGTGTAATTCATGATCACCTGTTTTAGTTAAAATGGTTGAAGTGAAAATATATTTTCCAGGAGTATGTCAATGTGTAAACAAATGACACTGAAATCACTGTGGAAAAAAGTCCATTTTGTAAACTAGAAAAAAGCCATAAAACCAGTTTTTTATTCCTTGGCCATGGCAGGATAAAATCAGGATTTTTCATCATGATTTTCAGCAGGTAAAGCCTCAGATTTTGTATTTTAACTCATACCTAGTCAAGGTTTTCATGGGGTTTCCCACTGAGGAACAACCATGCCTCATGACACAAACCAGAAAAAAATTAGGAATTTTCGTTTTCTGTCAAACTTGATGATTACAGGCCACTGTGACAAAAAAAAATCTACAAAAAAAATGTCAAATTTGTTCTGATATGGATAGTAAGGACTGCTGCCTTTGGGCTGCAAATCCACAACCTCCTCTACTTATCTCCTCTCATACACACACACAATAAAGTATGGATTTACACAAACTATTTCACCTGTGAATTGGAAACCATGTCAGGTGTCATAAAATGTAGCTACAATCTGAAATATAGCACATGTTCCGTTATGGCATAATTCCATATGTGTTCCTTCAGTTTACATGTCGTCGGTATTCATGTACAATATTAAAAATAGTAAAAATAAAGAAAAAAAAGGAGATAGATTGTTTGACTGTAGTGTATACTTAACTTCCTCTGTGCACTAAAAAAATTCTAAAAACTACTGTACATGGATTAAATTTTTTCTCTCATGTTTAGTTTTTTGAGGCTATAGATATTAGGACAAACAGCAAACGAAATAGAGACAAGAGAGACACACTTATTTGGATTTTTGAGAGATTTTTTTTGAAAATCATGTCTGTTATGGCCCTGAACTTTGAGCTTCTACTCTCTTTTTGTGGCACTAAACCTTCAGACTATAGATGCTTGTGGTAAACTATAATAAAATACGCTGTAGTAGTGTGTTGCAGTTTTACTAACAATCACCCATCAGGAGAGAAACATGGTAACACTGAGGGTAGATGTTAAAAACTGAAATAGCTTGCAATAAGACTTAAAATACAGAGTATGTGTTTTGTGTTTGTCCTGTCAGGTGTAACAGGGATCGAGGTGGTCGTGCAGCATGGTCTGGCCACACCGGAGGGCCTGGCTGTCGACTGGATTACGGGGAAGCTGTACTGGATTGACAGCAACCTGGACCAGATTGAGGTGGCCAAGCTTAACGGAGATATGCGTACTACACTGATTGCTGGAGGCATGGAGCATCCACGGGCCATTGCTCTCGACCCAGGGCAGGGGTAGGTTGTACGCTATCTCCCACATACCGTATGGTGCCTGCTGAGAGCTGCGTTATCCATCAGGTGCTGAGATTATTGGAATAAAGTAAAATTACATCCTCCTTGTATTTCTCACTTCTGCATCCCCCTTGATGTATGAAGATGTCTGCTGTGTTAAGGTCCATTAAAGCTCCAGATATAGAATTCATCAATAACAGTGCCATGTACTCCATTCCAGTAATGAAAACTGATGTAGCTAATACCCCCCCCCCCCCCGACCATAGCTACTGTTCCATATGCTTTACTTCCTTTTGGCTCTTGCCCCATTGCGATCTTTCTATTTAAATCATACTATGCATTAGTAAATAGCAAATTATTCTTTTTTTCTAATTTGTGCATTGTTTATTTCACTGTCCAGTTTTTATAACAATGGTTGTTTATCCATCAGAGATGCAGAGGGGAGGTTTTGCACTCATCTGTGACAGTGAAATGGCATTTTCTCAGCCCTGCAATCTGCAAGCGTTTGGAGGGAAAAAAGCATAAATCACAATGTACTGCTGACATGTTGGCAAAAAAACAGTATTTTTTTTGTCTTTGCTGTTAAAAGAACTGTTAAGATAAGCTGTTTAAATTGTTAAGCCAGGCACAGTGGTGGGAAAAGACTGGAATGTGTCAATAAAAAGTGCTGGCTTGTTACTAGGGCTTAATAAACAAGTACAGGATGCCAGAAGAGCAACATATTGACTTTTAACATGGAGACAGTCAAGAGGGTGATTTATTTGAAAAGTCTGATATGTTTTGTAGCGTGGATCTCTGCTGCAAATCCAATAAAACTTAAACTATGCACACACAATACACTTTAAAGGAACCAACAGGAATTATGGTGCACTATTAGAATCAGGGATGGGAATTGATGAGAATTTAACAATTTTGATTCCATTATCGATACTGCTTATTGGTTTGATTCCTTAACGATTCTCTTATCCATTCTCATTGGTTGAAGAAGAGTACAACCAGGCTTATTACTATTACATTTTGTCTTTATGACATGTTTCTGGTCTGAGATGAGATTACTCTTTTCAAGCCCAGACCAAACAGGAATCAGTTGTTCTATGAAACTGTTTCTGTTGGGGGCTTGTATTTTGGGCTGAGGACCTTTATCATGTCCCTGCAGAAAATATACAAGTGAGAATAAATTACAACTAATCATATTTGTTCAAACTACAACATACACCTTTAATATGTCATAACAGAAGAGAAAACTTACCAAGAGTCATCATAGTCATAAGCACTGACCTTACCAGAGGCAAGTGAGGCCTGCAGTTCTTTGGAAATTGTTATGGGGTCTCGTGTGACCTCTTGGGGTAATTCTGGTAGACCAGCCACTCCTGGGAAGGTTCACTACTGTTCCATGTTTTCACCATTTGTTGATAATGGTTCTCACTGTGGCTTGCTGGAGTCCCAAAGCTTTAGAAAAGGCTGTATAACCTTTTCCAGACTGATAGATCTCAATTAGTTTGCTTGTTCATGAATTTCTTTGGATTGCAGCATAACGTCTAGCTTTTGAGGATCATTTGATCTACTTCACTTTGTCAGGAAGGTCCTATTTAAATGATTTCTTGATTGAGAATGTGTGGCAGTAATCAGGCCTTGGGTGTGGCTAGAACAACTGAACTCAGTTTTCCAAAGATGTGATAAACCACAGTTAATTTATGTTTTAACAGGGGGGGAAAGCACTTTTTCACACAGAAACAAGTAGGTTAGGATTTTTTTTTTTTGCCTTAAAAATAAAAACCTTCATTTAAAAACTGCATTTTGTGTTTATTATTTCAATTTGTTTGATGATCTGAAACATTTAAGTGTGACAAATAAAAAAGTAAGAAATCAGGAAGGGGGAAGCAGTTTTTCACAGCACTATACAAGGCCTTGTAACTATTAATACACTGCCCTACAAAAGCCAGGTTCAGTTACTCAGCAAACAGTGACATAGTAGTAAAAATCAACAACTTAATAAAAAAAAATACAAATGATTAAAAAGAATAAACGAACAAATAAACCAATAATACATTTTTAACACATTACAGGCTAAAACGTGCTTCGTATGATCATGTTACACATTTTTTTGTAGCTTTCGACGTGTATTTTTACTTTCAGACTAAAAATGGCTGTGTACATTGTCAATGTTGTGTATGTGTATTCTGGTTCTGTTGTGATTGAGAAGCGCTGGTCATGATGGTCATTATGATCTGCTGAAACTGCAAAACCAAAGTGCCTAAAACATTTGTACAGTACTTTCTTTACCGTGTACTGTTTATCAATCAATCAATCAATCAATCAAACTTTATTTATATAGCACCAATCATAATCTCTAGATTATTTCTAGGCGC
>JAQQAE010014096.1:0-12515 GCA_029823295.1 Pseudamia nigra | reverse complement strand
GCCTATCCCAGCTGACTTGAGCGAAGGCAGGGTACACCCTGGATGAGTCGCCAGTTCATCGCATGGCTGACACATCAATCCAAAAAAGCAAAAAAATGAGAACTGATGAGAAAAATCTATAATCATTTGCAGGAGCAAATAAGATTATACAAGACAACAAGATTTCGGCCCAAAGCAAAAAAAATAGTCAATTAATGAACAAAAACAAGACAATTATAAAAAAAATTTGATAATTTATATAAATTAAATAAATAAATAAATAATTGGTTAATTGAATCCTCCCCCCAGTCGCCCTTGGCTTACTCTCGGTGGTTCTGTTGGTTTGCTCCCTGGATAGTCTTGAGGTCTCGGCCTCAAACTGTGAAGCGCCTAGACAGAATTGGCAATTATGATTGCCACTATAAAAATAAAATTGAATTGAATTGAATTAAAAAACTGAACAAAATTTCCCAGAAAGTATAAAAAATTAAGGAAAATAAATTGACTTTATAGATTATATTGTTCATATTCTTGATTACTTTGTTCACTTTTGCTCATTTCACTGTCTATTTTGTTCTATCTTGTTATTTTTTGAAATTATATTTGCTCCTTTTCAGTTGATTTTGATCCATTTTGGTGATTTTATTCTGCATATACCATGCACATTTGCATAGAGTTAGAATATGTGGAAATGCAAGCTGTTAATTATCTAGTGTGCATCAGTTTTGCAGTGTCTCATTTAACTTGCAGCTCCTGGTTGGCAGTTGGATAGTTTTATTGCGTTGGCTGTATATTCAAATGAATCATCCTCAGCAGATACAGGACACACAGGCCATGTGATTCTAGAACAATTTGTTGTGTTTTCAAACATCCAGCTACTCTGGTTTTTTTTTTTTTTTTATTCCGTGTAAACGACTCGCCACATTGATTTGCATTCCACTTGTTAAATGACTGACCTTTATGTGTCTTGTTATTGTGTATTATGTATTTATTCAACACATTTCTTCCAATCATCCAAGGGAATAGTGTGGAAGTGTTTTATGTTTTCACAGTTTTGTAAAGGAGGGGACACTACAAGCCTGGAGGCAAACAAAACCACTACAACTTCATGAGCACTGAGATGATGTAGAACACACACACGTACACACACACACACACACACACACACAGACGTACACAAAGGGAAAATGTGTAAAAACCTCCCACTGTGCTCAGCATTAGTTTATAGTTACTTTTCACATGCAATACTGAATAAACATGCGATACAAGTACTGTACAACACTCTGGTCTCACATTACATATACTGCATTTGTATTTATTTGTACTCTATATGAATTCAAGTCTTTCCTGCCCTTGTCTTTATGATTGGTATATGGCGTAGAGTATAGCTGATTGTGTTTTTTGTGTCGCATATGACTGTATTTTTAAGGAGCGGGAGTGGAACTGCAATGTTGTTGTATTGTGCAATGCTTAACAAGCACCTATGTGTCTCAAAGATCATCCAGCATGATGAAGTATTTTAATGCAGACTCTACTTTGGAGCGATTTCTCCATGTTTGACTATTTTGAACAGGAGTGAGGGATTTCAAACTGAATTCACATATTAATTTCCAAATTTTGAGCTGACACACTGGACTTGACTCAGAAATGAATCAAACATATCATTCATCCACTTAAACTAATTTTTCTGTAAATTCAAAAATTCAGGGATAACAGAAGTAATTATATTTTAGCATTAAAAATATAATTTATATTAGAGAGCCTGCGCATACTGGTGATAACCATTACAAAAACATAAAACAAGATTTTGTTGATTACCAATACTGTTCATTTAAGGCACTAGGGGTATAAACTTTATATTGGGTGGTGGGCTAATGAATTTTTCAATCACTGTATAGACAGTGACAATAAAGGTTTCTTATAGTGACCTTTTTATTTACATTTGTTTACATTTAATTTTTAATTTTATTCACTTTCTTGTTAAGCTTGGGCTATATTTCATCTCGCTGTAGTTCAACATTGTCCATTTAGTTTGGTTTTTTTTAAATTTTTTTGCTTATTTTATTGATTTTTGTTCATTTTCATGATTATTTTGTTCATTTTTATTCACTTACTCAGTTTCTGTTTATTTCTGTTCATACAGTATACCTTGACTAATTAGTTGTTTTTTTTAATTAGTTATATTAATTTAGTGATTATATTGTTCCTTTTTAGTTCAAACATGCCCATTTGTTTGCTTACATTTTCATTTTGTTTTTTCTTCATCATTTTGTTTATTTCTGTTCTGTTCTATTTTCTTAATTATTTTGTTCATATTTTGATCAAATTGTTAGGTTTTGCTCTCTATTTTGTTACTTTTGTTGTTAATTTTAGTAATTCTGGGATTACTTTCTTCCTTTATAGTTCAATATTCATCACTTTGTTGCTTATATTATTGACTTATGTTACCTGGTTCATTTTCTTGATTATTTTTAGTCAATTTCAGATCATTTTGTTTACTTTTACACATCGTGGTGCTTATTCTGTTCATTGTTGTTCAGTTTATTAGTTTATGTATGTTCATCTTCATTTCTTTTACTATGTTGCTCATATACTTGGTTCATTTTTGCTCATTTTGCTGCTTATTTTGTCCATTTTGTTATTTAACTTGCTCAGCTGTGGATTTTGTTGATCATGTTGTTCATATTTTCAATTATTTTTTTCATTTTTGTTAATTTCACTGCCTTGTTTGTTTACTTTTTTCTTGTTTTGTTCAGTTTCTTGATTATTTTTCTCTTCTGATAAAATGATGCAGACAGGTTACATGTTGATGCTTTACACCTCACCAGAGCACAGACAATGAAGCGTTCAGGGCTTTCCACAGGGATGCAGAGATAAAAATGTCCCCCTAATGTCCAAATGAAAACTATGCTCTTGATCTGATGCATCTGACTTTGTGTCTAGTTTCACAATACATATTAAACACACCATTAACAGATCCTGAAGACCGCTGTGTGCCATGCGACTGCAGCTGTGTCCAAAACAGACAAAACATGATTAATGACTGTACATGGAAAACAACTCCACACAGTGTTTGTTTACAATTAGATAATTGTCTGCAAAAGATTAGACAAGAACCTGTTGAGACAATTATTATCCTTTTCCTTGCCACTTGTGGATGATGAAGAAGTGAATGCTTTCGATTAAATGTTTTCAGATTGTATGTTGAGCATAACATTCAATGATTTATTGCAGAGGCAGTGTATGTGGGTAATTAAACACAGATAAGATGATGTTTGCACCAATGCCTTAAAAGCAGAGGACAGAGATAAACAAGGAGACTGTGACAGACATGGGGGAGTGGAATTACTGCAGCACATATGATAAACCAGTGGTCTTCAACTGTGGGTTGGAACCCCCAACAGCGGGTCGCAGACTCAGCCTGAGTGGGTCGCAAAAATGTGTTGTCTTTTTTTAAAATCTTTTTTCATTTTGGGTCAGTTCTGGAATATTTATTTTGTTTTTTGTTCATTTCCAGGATTATTTTGTAAAGTGAGTAAACTATTTCATTTCTTTTACAATTTTGTTCTTTTATTGGCTTGTTTGGAAATATTTGGTGCATTTTTTTCATCATCTGTGTTATTTTTTGTTAATTGTCTTGATTATTTTGTTTATTTTTGTTCATTTTTTAATCTTTTTTTCCATTGTTTAGAATGTTTTGTAAATTTCCTTGATTATTGATTTGTTCATTGTTGATTATCATTTATTTCAGTTTTTTGGATTGCCTTGTTTATTATCCATTGGTTTGAATATTTTGTACCTTTTCTGGATTTTTTTTTATTTTTGTTGATTTTCTAAATTACTTTGTTACTTTTTTGTTAATTTTGTGATTATTTTGTTGATTTTTGGTCACTGGGTTATTTGGCTCATTTTTTTCATTTTGTGATATGATTTTTGTTCATTTCAAGGATTATTTTGTTCATGTTTAGTTTCTTTTTGTTCATTTTTGTTCATTGTGGGGACTATTTTTATTATTATTATTATTATTATTATTATTATTATCACTATTGTTATTATTATTATTATTTGCGCATTTTTGTTGATACTTTGTTCATTTTACAAATTGTTTTCTTTATTTTTGTTCATTATTTTTTCCTTTTTTTTGCTTTTTTGTGGCTTTTTTGCCAAATTTTTTGTTACTTTGTGTTCTGAATTTGAACTCAATGATGAAAATATGTATCGTAGTGTTTTCAAAATGTGAAATATATGTTTTAAAAAATCAATTAGCGTGACTTGACTGAATTTGACAAAAGCTGGTCTCAGCTTGACGACCAGTGGAAAATAGAGGCGGCAGTGTGAGAACAGTTGCTGTAAACCATCACAGATAATCACATTAAATCCCAGTTTTGCTGTTTGACGGTCAAGGCGTAGATGATTTTGATTGGTGTTGTGCTCACCGGGAAGAGTTAATCGAGGCTCGGTCAGGCTCTGTGCTTCAGCCGAGTACCTCCTCTCATGTCAGCTTTTACATAAATAAGAGCTTTTTCTCTCCATCACTGCCTCTCCTTCTCTTTCTCTCATGCACACCCACACAGAGCCTGTCAGAGGCACATGAGGATGGGAGGAGGAAGGAGGGAGGTGGGTGAAGCATGACACGTGAAAAAGGAAAAGCGTTGCTCTTAACACTGCATCTACAGCCCTCTGTTGTTTCTCTGTTTTTCACTCTCCTTCTGTTTGGATGGAGTGCATATTCGGGAACATTTACTTGTCAGTTTATATGCTAATACACTTGTCTTTGTTCTGAAAATGAACCAATTTGTTGCGAGGCTCTTCTCTCCTTTGGCACAGGGATGTTAATCTCAGCTAATTTATGTTTAAATTAAGACACTGTTAATTGGATCTAACAGAGAGGGAAGCAAATTATAGTTAAACTAAATTCAGTTTCAGTGATGATTTATGATCTGCAAAACACGATATGCCTACAGCGGGTGTTACCCATTATATAACGTTGCATAATGTGAAAGAAAAGGAAACAGGAGATTAATGCTTCGTGGCTACGATGGTGATCAAAATAAAAATGGTACGACTCTTCATCTGCTTGCACTTTTTCAGTAAATCGATAAAGCATCACACATTTCTTCATAGACTAGTAAAAGGGTGTCGCTCACGACTATGCACACCAATCTGTTGCCACGGCAACGTGCAGAGTTTTCCAACTGACCTAGAGTTGCTGATGCTGCTTCACCGAGAAACATTTTACATGAGTTGACTGCTGCTCTCAGTACTTTTCACTGCACCTGCTGCAGCTAAAATTTTCAGTAACTAAATAAATATGGTATAAATTAAAGGACGCAGCTTTCCTCTTGCTCTGTTTACAAACAACGTTGTTCAAACTCACCCCCCTCAGCTCGCAGACAGCATGAGAGAGTCTTGACAATAGGTTCAACATTACAACATATAAAAGAAAGACATACTGTAATGTTGAGAAAAAAAGTCATAAAAGTATCAAAGTATGTACATTCTATAGTAGACATAAACTCACTCACCCCCACTAACACTCCATGGGAAGGTTCCAGAGAGAAAAAGAACCAAAACAGATACAAGTCCGAGTTGCTTCCACCCCAAACGGCTCTAATTGGCTGGAAATGTAAATACGGCGCTGTGATTGGCTGGAGGTACAGACACTCTCTTCAGTGCACAAATGAGAAGTACAGAGAAAAGTCAGATCGAGGAGAGGGTTTATGTCGCTAAATCCGTCGGCACACACTGACGGAGGCACAGAAGTGATCATCAGATGGAGAGGATTATTAATGGATGAGAATATCTATGTATTTAGTTGATTTTAAGAAAGAAAGTTACATACTTTAACTTAAAAGGCAGCTTTGGGTTAGATAGTTAAACGGGTTTACTACTGCTGTCAAGGAGACAATACATTTATATTAAATGATGATTGAGAGGCTTATGAATTGATGAGCCTGTATAGTTATTTAGGCAATTTTTGGAAGAAAAGTGAAATAGTTTACCTTTCTCAGGCTTTACCTAGAAACTATGATTAAAAAATAGCACGGAGCATTCGACTGAATATGTCCTTGGTAATTCTGACAATGCAACATTTAATTTTCTGTGTTTTGGACAAATATGAACAAAATAGTCAATAAAATAAATAAAATTATCAACATATGTAGAAAAAAAATCAACAAAAATGGGACCAAAATTTTGGGGAAAAAAATCATTAGAATTTTACATAATATATATATTTTTTTTTACTATAAATGAATTTATGTCGTAAAATACTTATGTACATGCAGCAAGTTGTCTAAGAAGTAAGAACTGAGATTGAAGTTATTTTCTTCAGCACTGAATTAACAAAAGGAAGGAAACAAAATCAACAAGAAACTGAATGAATGGCAACAAAATAATCAAGAAAATGAGCAAAAAGAGATGAACAAAAAATGAATAAAACAGTCAATAACATTAACATTATTTCCCAAAATGAGGAAAATGGAAGAATAAGCAGCAAAATGAGCAAAAATAGACACATTATTCAAGAAAATTATCCAAACTGAATAACAAGAGTGCAAAATAATCCCTCATATGAGCAAAAATGACCAAATGAAGCAATAAATGAGCAAAAGTTACACAATAATGCTGAAAATGAAACAGAAGACAAAAAAAAACAGGCCAAATAAGTGATTTTGAACCAAAAGCAGAGTTGTCAGAGTCAGTTGTTGCATCACAAGGTGTGATTGATTTTAAACTGCAGCACAGGGTGTGAAAACATGTTTAGATGTGGTAGCAGTAAGAATTTGTGCATTTAATTTAATTTAGTAAAAGTGTGTACAGGTTACCACTCCCCTCTACATCTTCAGTATCTTCATGCTTAAAATTATAAAATACACAAAGATTTCATTACATCCTGATTTTCCAGCAGAGACAAATGTCAAATTAATACTTTAGATGTTCACTTTTATCTGATGTCACTGATGATAATTAGAGTCTCATCATGGTTTAAAGGTCAAATATTGAGTCAAAACTGAGTGAAGGTCTCAGCTCATTGTGAGGTGTTTGTAATTACTCTGGATTACATTTTGAAAGGAGGGCAGAGATGGTGTTTTTTTGTTTGAGCCAGCCACCCCTCCAGGTGATTTCACTGATTACTTGGATGAAAGTGTATTGATTAGTTGCAAAAAGAACCTGCAATCTTTCCGTGTGTGCTGATTGCCTATTTGTAGAATTATGAGCTTTGTTAATTACCTGACGGTGACCGTGAGCTCTGTCGTGCTCAGAAACACCATGGCCAAAATCACTGCTGAATACCTTTTGAGTAAGCTTTTTTTGGAATATATTTCATCAACCACATTTAAAAAGGACCTAAAGAATTACACAGTGTAACTCCAGTTCTGAAAAAGTTCAACCAGGTGGGAAAATGCACTATTAAAATTTTCTTTGATAGAATGAACAAATAATGTTTTGTATCTTGACTAGGCAGTTTCATTTTATTTGAAAATGTACAGCCAATTTGGGTCTACCACGCATTCCAAAAGAGATCTGCCAGAGCAGTTCTAGGTCTAAAAATCAGTTATACATTTGTAGTACTGTATTGATATTCAAAAGTTCATCCAACTAGCAATAGCAGGTTGTAGTTGCAGACCAGAATGCCCTCACAACTGCTAAAACTACCACTGAATTAATATCAAATTACAACTGTACACAGACTCACCAAATGCAGAATGAAATGTGCATCTTTCCACATCTTCTGTCCTATGCTATCATCTATCATCACACGTCATATCGTTTTTGTGCTGTGTCAGCTTAGCGCTAGTTTTAACAAGAAAACCAACACAGTAAACCACAAAATCATCTCTGTTTTTTCCACATGGTTTGGGTTGGCAACATCTGCAACAGGGACCCATTGTGAATTGTCTAAACAAGGTCAAAACTGCCACAGTTAGTCTAAACTGTTGATCAATAAACAGAACACAACTTCTCAAACCTAATAAACACTGTTATAAGCCTCATGAGCAAACATACCAGTATAAAATATCAGCATTAAGGTTCATTGTTTTGGAGCTGAATCCTGAGTGAAAAGCAACAGCACCACTGTTATTTTATACAATTTTAAACTTTTACCTTCACCCCTTTTTTTCACTGGTTCGCATCATGTTTGGTGGTGTTAGTTCTCTACGCCTTCACAGTCCAACAGAGTAGAGGCTACAGCTCTGTCCCCATTCAAGGGTTGCAGCTGACATCGGCCATGAAGACTGCCGCCCATGTCAGCTGCAGTCTTCATTATCTGCGAAGGCTGCACCTAACGGTCGTTAAATGGAACAGTCTAGCCCACAGAGGCTGGACTACTTGAGGAAATAAGCACAGCTGTTCTTACTTTTGCATAATGACACAGGCACCTATCGCTGACTAGCTGCTGCTTTTAGATGGAGGATTTTTCCGTCACATTTGTGGTTATTTTGCTTTTTTAATGTAATTCACAAATTGGAAATACTTTATTTTATTTAATTGTGTATTCCTCATAGCTCCCTGATTCGGCAGTACTTCCATCTGTCATGCATGCAATGCATTATGGGATATAGTGGGCCCCGAAGAATACATTGGTTGTGTCATTCAATGTCCGGCCAACGAATGCAGCCTTCATCGGCCACATATGAAGGAGTCGTCGAAATGCGACAGCCTTCAAGCTCCGCTACGACATCAACGGCCGACAACTGCAGCCGACGTCGGCTGCAACCCTTGAATTGGGACACAACATGATGCACTACTACCTCTAATGGTCACAGTGATTTGACAGTCAACACTGTGAATAAATTGACTGAAATACAACATAATGAGTTATTTGACACAACATCACAGCTCATTTAGGTTACTTTTGAATATTTTGAATCAGACACCATCTTTTTGAAATCATTCAAAAACAAAAGGATTTGAAACAACTGATGCGAAAGAATGGTTCTTTATTGGAACATATTTGTTATTCAATTTGAAGTAAAAATTTGTTGGCCTGACAAAATGTGGAATATATTGTGTTCATACTGTCCACAATGAAATGTAAGATGTAAATTTAAATAGGGCTTCGTTATTTGCTGTTACAGAATTGGAGTTGTAAATCTTGGTACAACTGCTCACCCCATTAGGTTAATCTGTGAGTAAATTAGCAAGTACTTTTCACTATTTTGAGCATTTATCACAATGAGGACACAGACATAAGGAGGCAGAGGGATGATACTGAATTACTTCTTGTCTATATTTACTTGCACATTTTTGTGGCATGAATTACCTAAAAGTATTCCTCCTCCAGGAAACAGAAGTTCTCAACTTGTCTCTACTCCTTGTGTTGCTGGGGAAGAACAGTGTATTGTGACCGTGTGTGTGTGCATTTGTGTGTGTGTGTGTGTGATATGACTAACCACTCAGCCTGACAAGTGTGTATTACGTCAAAAAGTCACACACTCATCAGCAGCCTTCTGTACCGGCTGAAAGTGCATTCAGTCAAAAGTTACGTATAAAGACTACAAACACTACATTTAAATAGTTTGACACCAAATCTGTTCCTTTCTCTAATAATGTGCAGTACAGCTTAATAAGGAGAGTGTGAAGGGACATTTGTCAAAGCTCTGGTGTTCTCAGCGATCCTGTCATCTCCTCTATCTAGCAACATTTGTGCCAATATGAATTTCACAAGCTCAACAATCTTATACTGTTTCTAGCCATGTTTAATATCAGTTTGGATACAAATTATTCTTTGACAATCCCAAAAGATTTTCACTACAGTAGATACTGACTTCTGAACTATCAGTAGTTCTCTATCAAACCATGGAGTGATTTTCCTATCTGAAAATTTAATACATGTCTATAACAGGGAGAGAAACATATGAGAGAGCAAAACAAGACACAAACTCAAGTCTCATGCTTAAAAAAAATCAATTTGTGAAATATTCATTGACTACACTGTATATATCGGCTTTATTTCTCATCCTCAGCACCCATTTACTACAACTGGGGTATCTGTGGCTACATATCATCAAAATTAAATTGAGTTATATGAACTTCATCAACAGTTGCAGGATGATGTGAATGTTTTGTCTACAGTAGAATGAGTACAAGTCTCATTCATCCACCCTGGCCTAGCATAGAACATATTCTTCTTTACTGGGTATTCTCACGATTATAGCTGATGAATCAACAAAAATTAGCTATTAAGACTAGAACAACCATCAGGTTCCAAAGCTTTATTGTTCAGTGCTCTGTTGTGATAAAATATTGATATCACTCAGTTTTTGACTTTTCTTAAAATTGTGTTGTTTTACAGTCCTTGCTGTTATAGCTAAAAATGTTAGCAGTCATACTGCAAATGTAACAGCCACCAGGTAACATTTTGTCATCTTGAAATGGATTTTTTGTATGTATGTGATGTGAAAGATATGTCAGGTCATTTATAGCACTTAGAGATTCATGATCCACACACATCTGTTTCTAATACAAGCAACTACTGTTTAAAAAGATAATTTATTGATAATAAGGCAATTCAGCCTACAGCAAAGAGTAGTCATAGACCTGAACACTGTCACAGTTACCAAAACCACCACCAAAATAAGAGTGTGCTGAATGAGTGTGTGAGATGTGCTGAACTAAGTATGAATTTAAGGTATATCTGTGTTGTGGTGTCAATTTTGTCCTTAGACCACAAACTCAGACACTTGCTCAAACCAGCATGGCATCTTATTATGTTCATGAACTGCATCAAACTATTGCTTTATATCTCTGTTAGCTTAGCTCTGTTTTTTATTTATTTTTTTATTTTTTTAACCAAGGAAGCCCAAACAGTAAAAATCACCTCTGATGTTTCTGCTTGGATTGTGTTTAATAGTACAGTGGTAACTGCACCAAACACCTGTTGTGAATAGTCTCAACAAGGTCAGAACTACCACAGTTCAATCTGAACTGTCCATTAACAAATAATAAACTCCCAAACATACTGCAAATTATTACAATAAACATTACAAGCTTCAACGGCAAAACTCACCAGTGTTTAAGAAACTCTACAAAATCCACATCAAACTTAATTAATTTGGTTTACAGTTGTATCCATTGGGAAAACCAACAGGAATACTGCTGTTTTACAATACATTTAACTTTCACATTTGCCCACTCAGTGTTTCTCAGAGGTTCTCATCATGTTTGGTAGTGTTTGGTCCATACACCCTCGGGCTACATGATTCACTATGGCCTCTAGTGGTCACAGTGATTTTACAGCACTGAATAAAACCAGTATATTTCTTTATAAAACAGACCCTCTGTGGCGCAATCAGTTAGTGTGTTTGGCTGTTAACCAAAAGGTTGGTGGTTCAAGCCCACCCAGGGATGAGAGTCTTTCCCTTGTTGCAAGGGTTGTTTCAGGAAGGGCATCTGACATAAAAACCTATGCCAGATCAAACATGTAAATCATTGGTATTTTGCTGTGGCGACCCCTGAGGGGGGCAACAACAAATTTCTTTATAATACAACATAATAGCATCTTGGACACAGCATCAGAGCTCTTTTGTCTAAGTACTTGTGGTAATATTAGATTGCTTTTGGATATTTTGAAGGAAGCACATACTGTATAGCCCCTTTAATACAATGGCAAACAATTTTGTGGACTACAAATAGTGTCTGAGTAAATTTAACACCTTTGACTGTAGATATAGAGTAAATCCAGGCAGTTCTAATGTTAAATATCTGGTGGATGAAAACATTCCTTAAATGCTGATTCAGTTAAAATGTACATAGCTCTAGCTTTTACTAGAGGGAAAGTAGGTGAAACAGCTATAATGAACATGAACATCAATGAAGCTGTATACATATACAAATCCAACATTCTCTTTGAAAATAGTGAAGCAAGTCTACCTTTGATGTTTGTATGTAGTTAATATTTTAGTTTGGGTTTTAGTGGCCTATTGCCAACATAAATCACATTTGAATCCAGGTTCTAACTAGTGCACCAGGCTGCAGTTTCCCAGCAGCCTCCATACTCTAATGAAGAACAGCCCAAGGCCATCCTGGAGGCTCAAGGCTGTATACCTGCGATGTGTCCTCACAAAGGAATCAGCAGCACCCATCTTAGAGAGATAAACAGTTCTCAGCTCTGCCTGGATGGAGCTGACTCACTGTCTCAGTCTGTGGAAATGTCTGCTGTTGCTTGGCCGCTGCTTAAGCCCTGTTTTTCTGTGATTTTTTTTATCAGTGGGAAATAGTGTTGCTGTCTGCCACTGCCAGAGTGGAGATATTGAATCAGAAATGTCAGGAACTGTTCACACCTTCACACAAACCACCAGGTAGTGTGTTTACAGAAATAAGTGAAATGAGCCAAATGAAGAAAATAATCAGAAAATGAACAAAAACAAACAAGAAAAGTGGTGAAGAAAATTATTTAAATAATTTCATAATGAACAGAAATAAACCAAAAATGAACAACAGCAAAAAAATTAACAAATTACCGTATTTTCCGCACTATAAGGCGCACCGGATTATAAGGCGCACCATCCAAAAATGTCACATTTTTAATT
>JAQQAE010014095.1:0-12515 GCA_029823295.1 Pseudamia nigra | reverse complement strand
ATAAAGTTCTTGTGTGTGAACCGCCGGTTTCCTCGCCGTTTTTACTCCACATGGCCGCCCAGCGCCACAATATTTTTGTGTCTGAAAGTCCAAGATGAGCCCCAGACCCACCAGCAAGCCCAATGTCTGACTGAAAATTTCAATTTTAACATCATTAAATATCAATAAAATATCATTGAAACCAATGTGAGGTTGTCTGTCTCTATACAGTATGTCAGCCCTGCGACACATTCATGGTGTACTACGGTGTCAGCACCCTCCCTGACCCCTGTGAGCATTAAGGGGTAGAAAATCATTGAAACCTTACAAACTTGAAGACTTTGAGACAGAAGTTAGGCGTGAGTTGCTTCACAAATAATGCAGGTTTTTCGAGACAAAGAATTACATGTACATCTGTTTGGATGTATGTATGATGTAGGTCTTTTCTGAATCTCATGGGCTTTTATGTAAAGAGAGTCTGATTTTTTTTGCAACATTTCCACCATGATACTGTCTGGTTCCCATCTTACAGTAGTTTGCTATGAATTCCAGCCTATGGAATTACATGTTATATATTTGTCTCCTTTGCTTTGGTTTTGCTCCTCTAAAACAAGCTCTACATACTGTGCTTTTTAGAGTTAGTCATTTTGAATGTGTATTTCCACAGTAAAAACCAAGCCATTAATTTGCTAAGAATTTGAATAGCAACCCCAACCAGTAGGTTGTTTACTATGCCAATTAATCAATTTCAGGGAAAAAAAAACCTTTTCTAGGTAATATGAGATCATATTTCAAGTCAGTTTTCAATGTAATTGCATATACACTGCCCAGAAAAACAGAAGATTTGCCTCAGAGGACATTTCAGTCTGTAGAAAATGAACTAAATAATGAACAAAAATTAAGACAAAAATGAAGAAAATAATACAGAGAATCAGAAAATAAATCAAGACAATCCAATTATTTAAATTAAACAATGTAATAATGAAATGATTGAAAATTAACAAAGCAATGGTGGACAAGATTAAGACAACACTAAACAAAATTATTCGGAAAATGAACAAAATAATCAAGAAAATGAGAAAAAATTCTAAATTATGAATAAAAAACAAATAAACAAAAAAAATCCACAAGGTAAATCAACAAAAACAAGAAAATTAAAGAAAATGAAATTAATAAAATAAGTAATAATCAATTAAATGACCAAAATATTCAACAAAATGTACACGTAAAACATCCATCCATCCATTTTCTACCCCTGTAGGGGGTTAGGTGAATTGGTCACTCTAAATTGTCCATAGGTATGAATGTGAGTGTGAATGGTTGTCTGTCTCTATGTGTCTGCCCTGCGATGGACTGGCGACTCATCCAGGGTGTACCCTGCCTTCGCTCAAGTCAGCTGGGATAGGCTCCAACACCCCCCACCCCCCGACACGTTAAACAAAATGAGAGAAAAGAAAGTGAACAAAATAATAAAATAAACAAAACTGAATAAAATAATGAACAAACTGGTTTTTAACATAAATAGTTCAGATTTTTGCAGCTCTAGACACATAAAAGTGTATGTACTATATTTAAATATGTACTTTTTTCTTTTTCTTTGTATTGTAAAGGTTATAGGCCCCTGGACTAGTACAAATGCTGTCACTGCATTCTGTGCATTACATGCCATGGTGATTATATGGGAGATTAAAAAGTAAAAGAAACACAGGAGGAGTAATTATAATAACACACTTTTATCTCCTTCCAAAAGCTTTATACTCTTACCGAGGGTGTTTTTAATTGTTTTCAAAAAGGGTTAAAATAAAATGTTCCCATCATGTCTGACCTCCCTTTATATCAAAGTAATTAATCTGAAACAATAAAATATTACTTACAGACTACTTCCACTGAGTCATTAGGTACTGGCAGTCCTTCATTTTAGATAATTCAAAACATTTAATCATCAAAATATCTGTGAAAATGATTAAACCTTAGTGAATAGGTTTCTCTGTGATGTCCTATGTGCAGATAATTGTTTTTTACTTACCCGTCAGTACTTTTTGTGTGATGTACCCACTCCAACACTACAGACACACAGCCTTATACGTCCATATGTGACATATGTTTTTATGACCACTGAGTACAGTGTATATTTAGCCTGACACAACAGATATTTTGTCTTTTATGTACTTTGTGACCTGGAGGTAAAACTATTGGACCAAAACACTTATTTAAAAGTCAGAGAAAAAGAATCAAACCAGAACGACTCAAGGACAAACAATGATTGACAGTATTTCACTGTAAGTCTAAGCCTATGGGAGCCATGACTTCAAGGAGCAACATCTAGTTGCCAACTTTCAGATACTTGTGCAGTGCATGAGGTAATGACCATGGTATACTAGCCAAGACAAAACCAAGACTTGAGACAAAGATGGGCCCAAAATCAGACCAGTTACACATTAGGAGCATTATGACATCCAAGTTCTTCAACTAAAAGCAAAAACATCATTGACATGGTGAAACCAGCTGTTTCTTACCGTAATTGTGAACTAGTAATGACATTCAAGGGAATTATTTGCTCTCAGTCATTAGGCTTAAGGGGTATTGTTGTCATACCAGGCAGAGAGTCTAGAATCACCAAACAGCAACGGTGTAGAGGTAAGACCTCCATGAAATTGAAAATGAGAGAACTTGACGTTGAGATCAACTTTGAGTTTACGTGCTACAGTTTTTATTACAGAACACGTTAACCACATGATGGCTTCTGAATCAGAAGGCCAAGGTTGTATGAGATCAAGACCCCTGTTAGGTTTGAAAATAAGTGACCTTGATGTCAAAGTCACAAACCAAATTTCAGTGCAACTGATATAAATAGAGAGACGTAGGGTTTGATGTACCTAATATGTACATCAAAGGCATATTAAGTCTGCATTACCAAAGAAGCTGAGGGGTACCACTGGCACCGCCAGTATAAAAAAAAATGTTATAGCTTTTAGTTTTCCTGTTTTACAGCTATGAAATGGTAGATTTCATAACCCCTGACCACCAGGGGAAGGTTAAAACACTGCTTCAGACAGTCCAGAATTACATCGCCTCAGAATTTCTCAGACATTCTACCTTTGCTTTTCCAACTGTCAAACACAAACCTGATCACTTGGAGGTCATACACAAACACATGTTATACCCATGTCGACTTAGCTTACAGTACCTGCCATGGAAACAGCTGGAACCAACCGCCTCCTACAATCCTTTGTCCTATTTACATTTCAAATCCCCTCACAGCAGCTCCACCTTCTCCCCACCAAAAACCATATGCAGGCCCATGTCCTGGTGCAGATATTACAGTTTCTGTCTGTGATGAGCTGCGCTGACTGCACATCTGTCATTTAACAGGGAACAGCTGACAAGGGAAGATGTTTTTAACAAGAAGTGCAAGTGAGTGAGAGATAAAGAGATTCATTTTCCAAAGAGAGGAGCGACTGTTGTTGGAAAGCTGCCTATGAGGACTCACTGTATCTTACGCATCTGTGTTTTTCCTATTCTTTCTCCTTGAAATCAAAATGCCGCCTCATGCTGCCGAGATTTCCCAAGCGTCGGCGAGTCATTTCCAAGTGGCGTCCTCAGTCTTACAGCTAATCAACAAAGTTAATTTGTTTCCCCCATTTACTTTTATGAATCCTCTAGCCACCGCACTTGGGTTTCCGCTACTCTACAATATATTTCTTCAGTTAACTGGCAAAAGCTCTCTTCATTTATCAGATCCACACAGCCGGGTTATTACAAGACTCCTCTTATCTGTCATATTTCCTTCCAGTAGCGCTGCAGTGGTTACAAATGGGACTTAGTCTATCTGGCTTGGAGCTGATGAGGGGGGAAATGAAATTATTGCGATTACATCTGACCCATATGCTGGAGTGTTTGGTGTGTATGTGAGGGTGTGTGTTGTGTTGGCAGAGGTACGTAGTGCTACTTTATTGTCTTTGTGTGTTGGGTGGCAGAGGCTAGCAGCTAGATTAAGGCATTAGGCAGCGTTTGCACCACTGAAGGTGGGTGAAAATAAGAAGCAGATCTTTTTCAATTGGTGTTATTAGGTGCATTTGAATTGCCCTCTTCTGCTTCTTTCATCTTTTCTTATTTTTCATTCACTTTAACTCTCTCTCACTCTGTCTCTTTCTCTCAAACACACACTCCTCCTGTCTGCCTTTCTTTTTACTTGCGCTTTTCTGTGAATAACAGAACAGCCAGCCTTGGCCAAGGTTTAGCACTATCATCCAGCGTGCGTCTGACTGCCAATCAGTTGACTCATCTACTCTTGTGGAGAAAACAAACAGGAGGGCACCGATGCAAGCCAGCGGGCAGCACTCCAAATCCTGAACCAACACAGCGAATAGCGCCCTGTTATCTGTGGCAATCCAAGCACAATGAGAGGAATAATGGCTTCAATAGATGTAATAAATAGATTCAGGTTTTTCTTAGACATAAACAATTCATTGGAGATCAGAGGTTTTCATGCAGCAGTGATTATGTTAAGAAATGATGCTGCAGGGGGGAAGATGCTAGATGGGATTTGAGGTGTATCAATAGTTCTACAGAATCAACTGAAATTATTTCCAATTTTCAGTATATGGAGCTCTTTCATTTTTTATGTAATTCCAGAAATACCAGTGTAATACTCATTGCACAATTAACTAATAATTGGATACGCTTAAAGCTTTAATGTGTAAGATTTAGGATGCAATAGAAGAAATGGATACCACATACTCAGTGAAGCTATAAAACTCCCTAAAGGATTGGAATTTCTGAAATTATTAGCTATACAAGATCTAATGAATCTACTTAATTCAATGTACAGAATAACTGCATATTTTAAACCATGAATCAGTTTCACATACATAATTCAAGATTGTAAGAATGGGATCCTCAAGTGTCCTGAACAATTAAAGGAGGAACTAAAGAAGATTTATGCACATTTGTGGACTTGCATATAGTTTCATCAATTTTGTGACATGAGGCAGCCTTTTGTTCCCATCCCTTAGGAAGAGCACATCAACGTCAAGTGCTTACGTCCATAACAGCCACAATACCCTAATTTCTGCGAAGAGGTTTTGGGTCAGATTTTCCAGGAAAATCACAATGCTTGCCCTTGAATTCCTCAGTGCCTCTCGTTTGCTCCTCTACAACTGCAAAGATACATCCTCACTCTCCGCTTGCCACATACTGACCTAATACTATGGTCTTTGGCATTTATTTTTTATGCACAATGTACCTTTTGGTGCGTGTCCTGGATATGCAACGGGCAATATGTTAGGACACAGACAATGAAGCAATCACCATGGTGACAGTTGAATTAGGTTTACATATAAAACTACTTGGTATTGTACATATTGAAAGGGACTGAGACAAGGACACAAAAACACAGCACACAGCATGGAATGGGACACAAACCCTGGTCCCCAGTGCTGTGTCTGCTGTGCCATCAGTGTCATCCCAGCCACCTTCTTCTAAGCCTTTTGTTCACTTAACAACTTCACCTGGCTGATATCATCCTCTTCTGACATCTCAGTGTCTAATACTGTCACTGTGAACTGCAAGCTCTGTCCATGAAGAAACTAAGGCAAAAGGCCCTGAGGCTTGCCTTTAACATTACCATACTTGCTGACTTAATGGGAATGAGAATAAGCTGGCTGCAACCATATATCTATGCATGCAATATTACAAAATGTTAGTGCAAAAATTGAGATACAGTAGCTAATGCTAATCAATACCAATCTCCAAACATAACACAAATTCAGATTCAGATTCAGTAGGACTTTATTAATCCCTTCAAGTGCAATTGGTTTATAGCCACACAGTCCATTACATGGTAAAACAAACAAACACAACATTGAACCTTACTTGCAATAGCTCAGCAACAGTTAAACCAGCAACCTGCAGCATTCAGATGAGCACAACGCAAGATAAAGTGCAAGTTTAGAATGGTGCAGAAATAGGTGCAAATGTACTAGAGGTGTAAAATAACTAGATAAGATAAATAATACAACAAATTTAAAAGACAATTAAATGATTAAAAGGACTACCACAGAGTCATTTAAAACCATTGTCCAATAGTCTGATTGCAGATGGAATAAAAGACTTACAGTAGCAATTTGTTTTTGTCAGGGCCATGAGGAAATGCCAACCAGACTGCATCAAAGTAAAACAGCAGTGCCTCAGCAGTTTTAACATTATCACTGGGTGCCACAGGGACACAGTGATTGATACTGCTGCCTCACCGGGAGAAGGTTCTGGAGTCAGATCCCTGTTGGAAGAGGGCCTTTCCACACATGTTCCCAGTGTCACATGGATTTCCTCCATTTCCCCTGCTGTCAAAACTATTTATGCATCGTTGATTCTTCTTTACTTCCCTTGACCAATTTACTGACTTAGATCTTGTTGTTGTAATATTGTTGGATGTTGGTATTGTTGTCAATATGGACTGTCATTGTGTGTCATTTTGTTGTATAATTTGACTATGGGTGTATTATGGTGAATGTGGTTGTGGGATAATGATGATTAAGAGTGATACTGTAATTTGTTGGGATGGAAAGGGAGTGGGACTATATAAGCGTTGCCTTCTTCCCACTCCTTTTGAACATTTTATTTTTGGCTTGTTTTTTGTTTTGTTTTGAATTCTTCTTTTTTATGTTCAAATAAACAAATAAAGATCTGGCGTTGGTTGGTATATAGTGCATTTCAAGAGATGGTATCAGCTCAATCTACTTTTAGCTGTTATCAGCGGGCTGCATTTCCATTATAGACATAGTAGCCTGCAAGCATGGACTGTCATCATGGCGACATACATGTAATCATCATCACCATAATCATATTTTGTGTCTCTGTAGCTTCAGCCACTACACTGTCTTGGAGCATGGGTTTGATTAGAAGTCATTACTGGAGTGAAAGAAAAACATGAAATGACTCATACATAGTGATGCAATGATGATTCTGCATCATCCCATTTGTGATCATGTAACCTTGGAAAAGGTGGTACTAAAATAAACACAAAAACCTATGTCATGGAAAATCAAGTTGAGCTCTTATGGTCAGTGGCAATGAAGGTATAGTGGCAGCCCAATGTTCCTAAATATAATGGGAGAAAATGCGGGTAGTCGTTTGCTCTACAGTACATTTTAATCCTATAATTAGAAAAGATATGCTTTTAGACCACAGAAAATATGTGATTTCATATTTCAATATGAATTCAAACTAAACAAAAATCTATACACCGTATTTTCTGGGTTATATGTCGCTCTGGAATGTTAGTCCTACAAGCCAAAAAATGCATAATGAAGAAGAAAAAACGTGTATTAGTCACTCTGGAGGACAGGCCGCATTTGTTCGGGGAACACGCATCAAGCGCGCAGCCGCGGTTCCGCGCTTGACGCCCGAAGCGAGAGCTTGCGGCTCGCCTCCCGGCCTCACTGGGTAAGTGACGGCACGTTTGGTGTTAAGCTGATGGCAGGTATGGTTGTTACTGGTTATGTCTACTTTTAAAATTGTCAGTAATACAGATGCAGCAGATGAAGATACACAAGCCTAGAACGACGTCTAGCGGCTGTCAGTGTGACAAACACACTACACTCGAAATTCTTTAATATACAAGTTGCTCTGATGTATTTGTCGCTCCCCTAGCCAGACCATGCAAAAAACCGCAACTCGTAATCTGGAAAATATGGTACTTTGATGTCTAGAAGCACATGTAAGCACATACACATGCAGCGACCGAGTCACATACAGTTGCCTTCACCATATACCGTGTCTACCACATCAAATTCTTCTTCACAACTCAAACGTCCATATTTCACCACTTTAACACACATATTCACTCAACAGCACCTCTGTGTCCCTTCATCTCACCACTTCTCCTGCCTCCCTTTAGAAAAGATCAAGGCACTGCAGCACCAGTCGAGCTGTCACCATAAGGTGCCCTCTCCATACTTAACATGGCCCGATCAATAATCATTGGGCGGGAGGACACGAGAGTGAATAATGAGGAACAAGCCCTGGGGACACACACACACACACACACACATACACATGCAGGAGTACCAGTTTTTTCTCCTTGATGTCGATGCATTGTTTTCTGCTGAATATTTCAAAGCTGCTCTTTAGCCTCTTCTATTTAGCACCACATACGCACTCATGTGTCTGCATATGCTTATGACGCCATCACACTCACCTCGACAGAGCAAGAGAGAGACATAAATAGTGAATTATTTCTTTGGCCCATGTTACTGTCGAAGCCTCCAAAAAACATCAGCTGTGAATGCTACAGTTGTAACTCTTTATGTAGTGTATTATCTGTTTTGTTAATAAAAAACTTATTTTCTAATCTGGTCTCATCGTCATTATTCAACACCCTCCAGTAATTGGCTAATGCTATAGTCCCCCTCGGCAAAACACTAAATTTGGGGGAAAAAATAGTTTTTGCTCACATATTTCTGGAACATTTAACAGCATGCATTCAAATTGCTGCACTTTTGAATGGAGCATTTTAATTATGCCATATTAGTTCTCATTTTATTGTAAATTTTATGTATTTATTCTGCATTAACTGTCCTTTTAGTGTAAGTGAAAATAAGTGGATGCTGTTCTTCAAGATATAGAGCCCTTTCACACCTACACAGTTTCAGCTGAAAAAAACACCCAGACCATGGTGTGGACATGATAAATAAGAAATTAATTAACAATAGTCATTTGGCTGTCTCCCGAAACACAGCACACACAGTTGATGATGAAAGAACTTATTGGGCTAAACACTAGGGGAAAACACCTTTCAGGTGTGAGTTTCTGGAGACATAAATACGAATGTTTGTAATTATGTATAACCGTGTAATTCAGGGCTATATACAATAGTAACCATTAAATTACAAATACTGTCATTTATGGTTTTTTAGATCAGTGTGTATGTTGATACACAGACAGAATCATGCTTCTTATATAAGTGGATGAATGGATACATGGGTGTCTCTCCTGACTTAGTGTTGCTGGTTCTGCATGTGGGAAGTCAGCGATTGATTCCTGCACACTGAATTTGTAGTTGTGTTAAATTTGAGGATTATAGATGATGGTTTGGGATGAAATCCTTTCCCAATGTTAATCACACAATAGAATGACTTTCTACCAAGTGAAAATATGATATAATGGGACCCAATAAAACAAATGCATGCAAATAGCACAGTTATATTTGGACACATGTTCAAATAGTATTTGCCATTATAAACAACTAGTTAGGTGTTTGTGGCCCATAACTGCTGTTTTTAGGCCTATCGGGTTGTCACGTCATGGTCAGCATTATGGAGCCAAAGCAGGATGTAACTATATTTGACAACGTAATGCTAAAGGCTGGTGTACACTATGCAAATTTAGAGACGTGTGAAGATGAAGGTATAGTGTACAGTGCAACCGTTTCAGACGCAAACACATGTGAATCCATTGCACACTGTGCGTTCCGATGCCCTCATGTGATACTGCAGTAATGTACTGTACGAATGATCGGACCTGTCGTTTTCACTCAATACTGGGCAGAAATACTGTTTTTTCCACCTCTGTCTACAGTACCTCTTTTCCACCTTCTTTTTTCCTGTATCCTTCTCTCTTCTGCACCTCAGCACTCTCTCTCTCTCTCTCTCTCTCTTCACCACACACACACACACACACACACACACAAGCACACAGGCAGGCAGGCACACGCACAGACATGAAGAATATTATTACATTTATATGCCTATGCTTGTCCGTTTGTTTAATGTTTAAACTTGTAGCTAAATCTAACTTTCTGGCTCCAGTATGTGATATTTCTGTGATGTCTATTGCTTTCATTTCACTTGCTGTTTCCTGCCGCTGCTCTGTGGGTGAACAGGTACAGTGAGGAGAAAAGCGTAGGAAACACACAGTGATCAACTGGAAATCAAACATCTTAGAAACCATCCATGGCACAATTTGTGGCTTTGACCGCTGGGGCCGGTCATTAAACAGAGAAGGGCATGAGGCGTGACCTCTGGCTGCAAACGCTTGTGAATGCTGGGGATAAGCACGGCTACCAATTAGGTCTGAATTTGGTCTGAAATTGCACAGTGAACACTGGCCTTTAATGACCTCATCAAGCATTGCCTAACAAAATCAGATTGTTAGCGTGTTAGCATCAGAATCAGCTTTATTGACCAAGTATGTACACACATACGAGGACTTTGACTCCGTTTTTTGTTGCATCTTGTACTAACATATACAGTAAGTCACACAGGATAGAGACAACAACTGAACTAAACAACAATAGTTTAATACACAAGTCCAATAATTCCTTTTTCTTTAAAATAATACAATGAAGAGAAATATAGAAAAGTAAAGTGTTAGTGGAATAGTGCAATGACAATAAGTAATAAATTATGAATTCTTTGTATATTATTTACAATAGCAATTTGTATGTACACTGTGAAATGTGCATACAAATGTACAAGTGTAAGAACATAGTGTGCTGGCATGACATGGAATGGTAGAAAGACTATTATATTATTGTATGATGTGTTTAATTACAACTACAGTCTACCTTCTGTTAGGAAAAACAATGTTCTATGAAATAAATAGAAATTGTTTGTCACAATCTCTTAATGATAGAGCAAATGTTTAATACGTGATCTGTCTGCCCATCTTTAGAGACTTTAGAAATATGCATTTTCTGTTTTTTTGATTGTCACAGATCTTTAGAGGGAGATGCAGCTTCCAGCGAACGCTGTGGGAATCAGGGCTTTTTGGAGCTGAACGGACGTTGCCTCACTGCGCCGCTCCAGTCCTTGACCTGAGTCCTACTGTAGCATCTGCCATTATTTTTGTAAACTTTTAGGCAGTGGGTTTGACCTGACACGATTAAGTTATTATTAAGACAGTTACTATGCAAATATATTAAATACAGTTATTTTAAAAAATATGCTTCACACAAATTAACTAGCTTGTTGGATGGGTATCTGATATCCCAAAGCAGGAAATAATAATACCATTAAAACTATAGGTTGAATGTAACAGAGTTATTAACATATTATAACCTTTATTATATAGCTGTCTATTATCTGATAAGATGCCAATCAAAACATGCTGTTCTTTGCAGCAGTCTACAGAAAAGGTCAAATAAGCTACAGTATATTTGAACGTGGTGTCAAACAACTATGGCCATTAATTTTCACTTGGACGTTTGTAGAATCTGAAAGCAACAGTCAATTTGGATATCAGATATGCAATTTTACTATTTCCAGCCACATTTCCTGAGACTTTCAAAAAAGGCTGAATATGTTTAAATAACATTATATCAAGATTTTAAGTATGTGGTTTGCTCTACAGAAATAACAGCTGTTTCGGTGCCTTTTCAACTGCAACATTTATTTCTGTCTGTATTCACATCATCATGTTCACCAGAAAAAAATTCCAGCTTGTTACTATGATGGCGTATTCACTGAACATGAATGGGAATTGAACTGTGCCTGGTTGTTCCCATATTTTATTTCTGCATAATGGCCTTAATGTAAGTGGCTCAATGCTGCCATTTCATTAGCACCAAGTCCTTGGACAAGTTTTACTGAGGTCTCCTGGATGCAGCTTGTTTCTACAATAATGGGCTATGAGGCATGTAAGTAGTGAACAGAGGAAACATTAATATTTAAAACCATTTTGAAAACCATTAGGCTTCTTGTGTGTCTGTGTGTGTTTTATTCTAGCCAATAAATACTGAGAGGTTAGTGACTGTTAAGTAAATAAAATGCAGCAGGGAGTTTTTGCATCAAAAATATGACAAATATTCCAAGTACATACTATTTCTGACCCACAGAACTTATTTCCTCTACTGAATTGATTAGTGCTAGTGATGTAGATCTGTTGGTTCTGAAAGCATATTGATAATCAGAGAGTAACTTGTGTTTCTTTATAAAATGATTCAACTGGGTATTGAAAAGCTTTTCAACAATTTTGGAAAAATATGAATACAGAGAGACAGGTGTGTACTTTGTGAATTGGTCATAAAAAATACAGGATCAATGGCAGTAAAACTCTACACTAAACTAAGGCAGCTCCACCCCAAAGACCAAATACAATTTCACAAAAAATGCAATGTAATTTACGAAATACCGTGCAAATCATGCAAAAAGACATCCATAGGAGAAATGGGGAGAACCTTCACCATAAGAAAAAAACAACAGCACAAAGAATACAAGAAAGAAACAGCAGGGAGACTCACACATACACAGAAAGAAATAGCAGAGCAAGAAAACCTCAAATCAACAAAATCAGACCACCGCAATTCAATTCAATTCAATTTTTATTTGTATAGCACCAATCATAATCGCCGATTATCTCTGGGCGCTTCACAATTCAAGGCTGAGACGTCATGACGATACAGAGCGCAAACCCAACAGAACCACCGAGAGCAAGCCAAAGGCGACAGGGAGAAGGAAAAACTTCTTTTAACAGAAGAGAAAAACCTCCAGAGAATAGAAGACGGAGGGAGAGGGAGCAGAGGAGAGAGAGGAAGGGGG
>JAQQAE010014094.1:0-12516 GCA_029823295.1 Pseudamia nigra | reverse complement strand
TTATTTTCAGATTTTCACATCAGCAGTAATCACTAAGGGCCCCACTGCCATCTGACACTAAGATTAGACCTGTAGCTGTTAGGAAGCTGAGAAAAACATGACTTATTGTGGGTAAAGATCTTAGTGGAAAAATTAATGCAACAATGGACGGAAATAAATCTCATGACATTGCAGAACTTATTGAAACAATGCCACAGCGGATGCATGCTATAATCAAAGCTAAAGGCGTCCAACAAAATACTGTATTAGAGTGTGTGGCCATTTTTTTATTTTTTTTTTTTGGTGGTGACATTTTTTTGGGCCAGGCAGTGTACATGCATTCACAAACTCGCCACTAAATAAACAGGAGCAGCTTCACAACTTCACAGCAGGTCAACCGGCACCAAAAACGAGTGAATAGCTCTTCATCAAATGCAAGATAAATAGTAAAACACATGTGGATTATAAGTTACAGTTACTCTAAGACACACACCATCATGCAAAGGTCTAAGGTCTAAAGAAAGAATTTCAATTAGTTAGATGTTAAACAAATCCAAAGTGAACAGTGAAAAACAAACATAGTACTTGAGAGCTCAAGAACTGACCTGATACAAGACAAAGAGACAAATATGAAATAAAAATGCACAACAAGATGGTAGAAAAAGACAAGACTTAGACAAGGCTCTTACTTGGTGCCTGGTTATTCCTCCCAGTGTGCCCTGGGACACTCAGTGACTTTGGCTGTCTGACATCCCGTTCAGCGTGGAAAAGGTGCTTTTCTTCCTGACTTTGCAGTTTAGACTTTTCTGCTAAGTTACCACTTAAACGTCCGGCCCCACCTGGACCAGGGACCACTTGTCTACTGTTCTCCACTCCTTGTATGTGAAGATTAGCAGCACCATGACTGCTTTCTATGCCAATAGAAATACGAGTCTGGGGGATTTGGAGCCCATCTGTGCTCTTACCCACAAGCCCCAGGTCTCTGACACCTTGCCGCTCTGCTGCAGCAGACAGAAACTGTCTATTTCCCTGATGTTGTGAAAGAGAGAAAACACTACTGACATCTTCTGGTTGTAAAAGAGGCCTTTGATAAGTGTTCTCTCTTTGTGCTTGTGAAGCTGCATGTCCAACATATTTGCTGTCTTTAATATCAATATGAGGCCGTAAACCCTGACTTCTTTGTGCCTCACTGCGTTGAATGATTTCCAGTCTATCTGTCAAATCTTTGCCACAATTTTTGGTTTTCAGGTTTGGCTGAAGAGAAGAGTCTTCTCTGACACTCTGAATAGAAACTGAACCCAGATTTCTGATATCTTTATCTACAGATGTTTGTGGTAAAAGTCGTCCGGCTGCCAGTGTGGCTCCGTGCAATGTTGCACCTCTTCTCTGTGATAGTGTGGGAGAATAACTGTCTCCTCCTTGTGCTGGTGTCACTGCCAGCCCCAAACCTTTACTCTGCTTATCAGCTGTTAATATGGATCCAAGGCTTGACGATCTGACCACTTGATCAAGACCTCTGACCTCCGCTCTAGCTGGCAGCGCAGCTGTTCTTAAACCAGTTTCTGTCTGTAATTCTGGAGCAGCAGGATGAAGTACACTGCTTCTTCCAGTGTTCAGCTTGTCTTGTTTTCCAAACAATGGACCGAGTGCTCTGTTTTTAGCCCCCTTGAGATCTTGAACACCATGGCCCAGAGAGGCCATCGTCGATTCACCCAAATCTGCTGCAGCTGCTGCACCTGGCAGAGACAAATCAGCATGCATTCACTATGTGGCGGCTCAGAGACACCAGTGTGAGGGTTTGAAGTTATTGATGTGTGTATCCGAGCATTCACTGCAGTACAACACATCACAGAGAATCCATAGTACTGACAGTACTCAAAAGGTAGTACTTCAAGACCAAAGAGACAAGACAAAATCCATTATGGCATGAAATGAGTCCAGTTTGAAAGGACAGAATCATCACCATAATTAGGGACGGAGACAAAAACAGATGAAACAAACATACAAAATGTTGTCATGTCAAATTCTTGAAATGACAAAAACACAAAAAAAGACTACAACATAGAACAAAGTCACCAACTGACTCTGACAGCAGCAAGAACAGAAAAAGAGAGGCCAAGACAAAAACCTTATGAAAAAGGTCAGTAACATAAGAAAAAAAAAGAGGAAACATATCACAGTAGGACAACTCCACTTGTACAATGCAGTTCACCTCAAAAGGTCTGACCAGATTTTAATTAAATGGTCTTAAATGTCCCAAAAATTAATGATCAGATTTTAGTAATAACGTGTATCATTGTAGGATGTAGGATTTTATTTTAAGTTTTGTTTCTGTTTAGTTCATTTCAATTAGTTTAAATAACTAAATGGCTCCACCTGGTGTCTGCCAGAGGAACTGCAGCTGGACGAAGGTGGGACTGAGTGTGACTGAAAAACTAGTCCTGAGAAATAAATTGTATGTTTTTCAACATCATAAAATAACCAAAGACTTGTGAAAAATACCAAAAATTTTAGCAATAATCTTATTCATTTTTTGCTCTAATATTTCTCATTGTTCATTTTTACTCATATTATTGATTATTTTGCTAATTTTCATCCACTGGTTTAGTGTTTGTGACAAAAAATGTGGCCCTATGGATATTACAGAGATGTCCATGTGCCTCTAGGTAAAGTTCAACACTAGGTGAATGTATGGAAGATGTGATTTCATTCAAGTAAAATATGTGAACATTAGTGAACCACAAGTCTCCAGTTTCACACAACAAATACATCCAAGACAAAGATAGACTAACAGACAAAGAGAACAGTGGTGACGATTAGGTTTTTCACCATCATAGAATTCAAAAAGTGTTTCCGTGAAGGTATGAGACATGTTGAAGAGGAAGAAAAATTTTTTTACAGTAAGACTACCCCGCTAAATTATGGATTCAACAATCTGATAATCACTTTCTCTGTCATGCAACCATATTTTTATCAATAACAATGTTTTTGAACAAACTCATACCACTATAGGACAATGAAAAATACACAAATGTAAGATGAATATATTGCTCCTGAAGCGGGAGGTAATTCATCACTTACCTTGTCGGGCTCCAGGGTAGCCGATGCCAGCTAAAGCACCATATCCTGGCAAGAAAACAAAGAGCTGAGATCAGAGGACGAGGAGCACATCTTTAAATCAGACATGCACTCAGATTACATCACGGGTGCCCTGCCTAGCCTTTGTTATCCAAGGACACATAAAGTAATTGTTTAGATGAAATCTCGCCAATATATCATGATCTTTGACAATGACAAAGTGACACTTGGCTGAGATTTGTTAAACAAACAGGATGAGGCCTTCCACACAGGGTAATGCACCATATAAACTCTTATTTGTAACAGAATGTTTGCAAATTCAGGTTATTTACCTGGCAGCGTGCCAAGACCGGTGCCGTGCACTACGAAGTCAAAAAACACAAAAAACAATGTAAAGGATGTAGAGCTGGGAGATGAAATGAGGATTATCTGTACTGGGATATAAGGATTTTATATAGTGATATATAATGGTATAACGATCATTTAATCCTGTAACATTTGTCCTTTATATTTTTACATTTCATACATCAGTGTTATGTTAGTTTGTTCCTAATGTTTATCTCCATAAACACTGCATTATTAGAATTGTTTTTTAAAAAGAACAGATTGTGTTTGTTATATTATTATGGCACAATATTTGAAAATAATTCAAAAAGGAGTACGTAAGTTCAAAATAACAAAATCAAAGACTTTTTAACATTTACATCTTCTTTGCATGTTTAACACTGTTTCTGTTTTTTTTTTTTTTTGCATCTTTTAAAGTTTTCTTCATTTTTTGTTTTTTTTTGCGTCTTTTACATTATTTTCATCTTTTATGTCTATGTGAATCATATTTCTCAAGGCTACTTCCTTTACAGCTTATTTAAAATGACAAACAGCTGTCTTTTGTCATTTTCCACTGTGCACCCAGACTGTTGGTAATTATTGCTCATGATTTACATGAACATTTTTATTGTGAGAACATGTTTGACTGTATTGCCCACTCCTAAAAGACTGCATGTATTTTTTTTTCATTTATATACATCTATGAAATGTTTTTCTTTGTACATTCTCATTTTCAGTCTCACCACGTTTCCCCCCTTGACCCAGGCCTAGTCCCAGTCCGTTTGTCAGTCCAGTACTGCCCAGTCCCAGACTGGCACCTGCAACCAGAATATTTAAATGAGGTCAAAGTAATTAATACTGTAATAAATTTCAGTATGCACATACAGTAATGGTTGGTAATCATAAATTATATGATGTACCATAAGCCCCTTGGGTCCCATATGCGCCTTGTTTGAGGCCTGTTCGACCTCCTAAACCAAGAGCTCTGTAACCACCTGGAAAAACAACACAACACATGGATTAGGAGGTTTTCTACTTGTAATACTTATAATACTAATACTGTATATGAATATTAAAAAGTACTCTGGTCTAGGTTTCAGTTAACAGGCTTGGTCAACAGAGTGTTTTACAAACTTGACCAGTAGCTGCAGAACCTGTTGCAACCACTATTGTAATAATGTTCACTATTGTAACAATTATTACAGTAGTGGTTGCAACAGAGCGTCCATCAGTCACATGGGGATTTGTAAACTCAAATTACAAACTAATTTGTGTGTTTAAAGTTAGTAGTGCTACCTGTCCCAAAGGTTGCTACGATGAAGATGTCAGGGAAATAACCAGGGGAAGATTCAAGAAAATCTGTTCATTGGATCATTTTTAACATTGTCCATCAATACTGACAGCATCCACACTGTGAAAGCACAAATGTGGAATTATGTAGTAAACAAACAAGTATTAAACAACCCAGAACATGTTGTATATTTTAGGTTGACATAGCCGGTTTCATCATAGTGTATGATAGTTTTGTGTACAGTTCTTCAGCTTGCCTGATCTTCATTTCTTATAGTATTAATGGACTGTCTTTTCTCTTTACTTAACTGAGTGTTTTTTACTGCAGCATGGATTTGTACAGTAGTTGTAGTAGCAATCATAGGGCTATTGACTCTCTACCTACCATTCCTCTGTGCAAGATAGTCTAAAACACATTAGTGAGGCAAGAAATGGCACAAATTAAGTCTTGACCAGACACTTGTGTGAAATGAAAAACATTCCAGGTGAATCTCATGAGAGAATGCCAAAATGAGTGTGTAAAGTTGTCAACAGAGCTAAATGTGGCTACTTTGGAGAATCTAAAATGAAATAATAAAACATGTTCTGGGTTGTTTTTTGTTTGGTACATAATTCCATATGTGTTCTTTCACAGTTTGGATGTCTTCAGTATTAATGCACAATGTTGAAAATAACAACAAAAAAAAAAAAAATAGAAAAACCACTGAAGGAGGTGAGTCCAAACTTTTGACTGGTGCTATAGGTTGTGTTGCAAAAAAATACGACTCACATTAATTTTTCAAAATAGCATTTATCCTACATTTATTCTACATCACTAAATTGCATCATACGTAACCAATGATGATTTATATTTAAAATGAAATGTGACATTATGTAAAACAGCTTTATTTGCGAATAAAAACACAATGAGGTTACTGGTTACAGTCTGGAATCATTGATGCAAAAACTGAAAATACCTGCTGCTGTGTCTGTTTATGGTTATTAAGGTTTCACTAATTGCCTGAGAGACACTTGCACTGAAAATATCTGGGTATATGAGTAATTTTTGATGGTAAGCTCAGTAAACATTAGAGACCATTGAAACAGTGCTCTGATGAGACCTGAAGCAGAGATGTACTAGCACTGAGACTGATGTATCAGCCTCTAAAAATCTACTTCTATAAGCCTGTCTGATACAATGATTTGTTCTCTGTCTTTGTCAACTTACCAACACCAAGCTGTGCACCTGCATAACGTCCAACTGGGATTTAAGAAGAAGCAACACAAATGTCACTTAGAGGGGAAACTAACAATAGATGAGCAGGAAAGGAAAAAGAGTCAAACATACTTCCAGTCTTCATGGCTTTACTGCCATATCTGTTCCCCAGTGCACCAAGGGCCCCGACAACTGCAGAAAAACATTTATTCCATTACATCATGCACTCCTCGGTGGCCTTAAAGTTATCATACATCAGTGCAATAGTACAACACTTAAATTCTCAATAGTGCAGTCTGTCTTATGAACATCGAGACCAGTGGTTCTCAACTGGTGCTGCCTTGTGACCCATGCTGTCCAATGATCATCACATTATGACCCACTGTGAATTGTTTCCTGTGCCTCTCTCCGATTACAAGGAAACACAGTGATAGCACTGTGCATCCTTCTCCTGCTTTGTGTCCATCAACAATCCTTCTTCTCAGATCTAAATTCATTTCTTGATTTTGAATATTGGTCAGATGTTCAGTTTTAACTTCGGTTCACACATTTAGACCTACTTGGCCAAAGAGCGGTGGTTTGTGCTATGCCTGAATAAAAAGACCAATTCTTCTGCGGGTTAATAATATTCACCTTGGCTATTTTTGATTTCCTACAGTAATCTTGTTTTTTGTTTGTACATAAAACTGACTGTTTCTAAATTAAACCATAAAACTAAAAGCTCTGTTAAAAGTCTGGCACTTGTTTAAACAGCAACTGAAAAAAAATCTGAAAAAAACACAAAATTTTCACTGGGGGCTAATAGTATACATGCAAATTCAGAGCATAAAATAATGATAACAAAAAAGTTTTAAACAAAATGAGAAAGACATTACCAAAAAAGTTCATATATTCGAATCACATGAAAAAAATTATAAATAAAACTAATAAAAATTAACATGATAATAATCACAAAAAGAACAAAAATGATCAAAAAGCTAACAAAATGGGGGAGGAGGAGGGGAAATGAACAAAATAATCCAAAAATAAAACCAACTAATCAAAACTGAGCAAGAAAAACCTGAAAAAAAAAAAAAAAAACCCCCACACCAAAATACAATTCAGTTTAAATTATTGCGGTTTTTAGCAGTTTGTAAACTTTAATGTATATGTATGTACAGTAAATACTGAATTTATAAAAATCCTGCTTGGCAAAAATAATGACAGTTTTGCTCATTTTTTGGGCAGTTTGTTTATTTTTAAGTGTGGCATAATCATCTACGTTAAAACTTCTGGATATATGGACAACACACTACACTCGTACATTTGTTAGTAATGAAGCTGTGTATCAATCAGTCAGTGAAGCTGCTACTTTCAACAGTTTTGAGACTGTACATAGTACTTGTGTGATTGTGTTTCAGTCAATATTAATTAATTGATGGATGATTAATTGGGAATCACTGACCTCCAGGTCTTGGGCCGACGCCGACGCCTGAAAAACAGACAAACACAAAGAAGGACAAAGTATTTTACATTTCTGCCAATTTTTTGTCAAGGTTTACATGGTACAAAAAAACAAATAATGGATGTTAATACAAAACCATACAGAATTAAAGAATCATAACAGAATAAATAATAGACACCTGTCAAAGTAATTAAAAATAAGTAACTAAACAGTTTTTATACCTCTGGCTGGCAGCACTCTCCCCCAGGACACAGGTCTAACTCCTGGAAAACAATTAACACATTACTACTGTGGCTCATATGAAATTTCATAAGGCCTGTAGAGTTTCACATAACAGGAATGATGATAAATGGTGATGGTTAAAGAGAAAGATCATAAACACAACTGTAGTGGCACTGAGGAGATAAAAAAAAACATGACAGTCAAGTGTTTTTCTTTATTTTTATTATTTTCAACACTGTATATTAATACTCAAGATACCCATGCTGTGAAAGAACACATATGGAATTATGGAGTAAATATAAAACAGCATTAGGGCACAACTAGATACATTTAACTTTGATGACAGCATTGCACACTCATGACAGTCTCTCATCAGATTCACCGGGAAAACTTTTCAATTCACAGGTGTGTCTTGTCAACTTAATTTATTAGTCATCTTGTACAGATGAAGGGTGGGTACAGAATCAATAGCCTTATTAGTGCTACTACAACTACCGGTACTGAATAAATACATACAGTATTATGGCAAGAAACACTCCATTAAGTAAAGAGAAAACACAGTCCATCATTACTTTAAGGAATGAAGTTCATTCAGTCTGAAGAAATTTGAGAATTTTGAATGTGTCCCTAAGTGTAATCGCCAAAAATCATCCAATGCTACTTGAGCAGCGGTAGCTCTTAGTCTTCCTTTCCTGAGATGGTCCTCTATGGAGACAAGTTCATCATCATGTTTAGTAGTTTTGGCAACTGGTAGTGTATTTTTATTTCCTCAGTAACTATCCTTCCTCTGCAAAAGACCACTGATGGGCTAAAAACTGTTCCAGGTGATTAATGTGAATCTGATGAGAGAATGCCATGAGTGTGCAAAGCTGTCATCAAAGTTAAATGTGTCTGCTTTGGACAATCTTAAATATAGAACATTTTATAGGTTCACACTTGTTTCTTACATAATTCCATATGTGTTCTTTGACAGTTCAGATGTCTTCAGTATTTATATACAATGTTGGAAAAAAAAAAAAAAACAGGAGACGGTGTGTCCAAACATTTGACTGCTACTGTGAATGCCAAAGACTGGACTAAACATTTTATGGACAAATAAAATAAGATAAATTCTGATTTATTAAATATTTCTTACAAATATTTCTCCTCAACTCACTGATTTTGCTTCAGGAGCGGTGTCCAGTTATATCTGTTTTGTTAAACTCTCCTGTGTAGCTTTTCATTTTCCCGCCCCTTGTTATTACTTTCTAAACGACTCCTCAGTGCAGTGAGGCCTTTAGAAACTGATTCACACAGTAATAAAAGTCACTCTGAGTCTGATGAAGAGTTGAACCTGACAGAGAATTTTAAAAAGACAGACAAAGGCATCCATTGACGAGCCAAGCGGCTGTGTGGAGTGTCTTAGTTCTTCTCGCGGCTGCTCGTCAAATTTTACCTGCCTCTGCCACCTTTTCATGGCATCCTTTGATTCGGAGATATTAGATAATCGAAACCGCAGCGACTTGGCACATCGCTGATATACAATCGCGGCCCACACAGTCCAGAACATTTCCTCACTCAGTCTCACAGACATGATATTTGACAAGTAAGTGAGAGTCAGAGAAGACGCTCATTCATCAAATCTCTGACTCTGAAATCAGACAGCTTCTGTCACCATTTCATATGACATGCAACCCATTAGAAAAGACCAAATAATTATTTGCAAAATTAGCAGTAGAAGAATGTAACTAAGGACAGCACTTTTATGCTACTTTACATCTGTATTTCACTCCATCTCAGAGAAAAACAGTGCATGTTTTAATGCACTAAATGCACAAATAACTAGTTACCGTGCAGAATCATTTTCATTCATTTATCCAATGCATCATGGGCGATTCAAATTTGTACTCCTAATCTAAAAATAAATGCCAACATTTAAAAGACAATGTATTTCGTAGATTACTACCTGTTACCAGCTGCTACATTAAAGATGAACACATTAATCCATCCACAGTTTAAATCTAGTAATATAATTTATTGTTAAATCTATCATTAATTTTTTATTTCATTCTGTGATTGTTCTCATAACATATTTTTGCCATTTTCACAATGAATGAATGCTTTTATTTTATTTATTTTCTCCTTTTCTTGTTTACTCTGTTCATTATTCAGCATTCTGCTTCACACTCTGTGCTTTTTCAATAATTTTGCACACTTTGCTTCTGATTTTGTTCATTCTCTTTATTATTTTCATCATTAATTTGTTTATTTTCAATTCAAACACAGGGTACACAAAGTCAGACATATTACAATTTGGTTTTTGCATTACTTTTTATACTTAGTGCAATTGGATATTTTATTTTCTTTGAAATGGAACATGACTGAGTCAAGACACATTGTCACACTATATATGTCACAAAATTCAATTCCAGGCTGAACTCAATTTGTATTACATCTGAAAGTACTATAGTTTTATTTATTTAGATTGTCAAAGTATTGTTGCTTTTGTCCAGTTTAAACAAATATTATAATTAGTACCATTTCTTTTAAACCTGGTATTCAGATAAGACTTCCTCCAGCTGAATAATTTCACTGCACTCAATAAAACTACAAACACCATCAGTCATAGCAGGAAAAATACAAAAGTTTTAACTAAATGCCATACTACAAGTGAAACTATTTTGCTGGTATGAAGTTTACTAAATAAATTTATTAAATAACCACAAAACTGTAAATTTCAATTCATCATCAGACTGGCCTGCTTTCATATTCTGCTGTTTTTCCACATAAAACGTCCAGTGTGTTTTTCTTACCGCCTTGCAGAGTTCCCTGAGCCAACCAGAGCAGCAGCGAGGTCTGGAGCAGAGCTCGCACCAACATGATGGAGGAGACAGAGGACAATGAGCTGAGCAGCTGTAAGAGAAACTCACTGATAGACAGATGGAAATTACAACATGAGATACCCTGTTGTGAGGACATGTCTTATATACGACTCAACTATGACAACCTCCCACCATCCGGGCCAGCCTCTGCAGACTCGCTGGTCACATCCACAGAGCCGTGGCCCAGTTTGGTCCAGTTCCATTAGCTGAATGTGCACACATGACATGAATTTATTTATAACTCTCTCACTTAGTTAATACCTTTCAGTAACTTTAGAACATGATGTTATTGCAGCCACATACAAATTTCAGGCAATAAAACAATCACAACATGATCATTATATGATTTTACAGCGGTGGATGATACGGCCAAGAATGTTCCACTGACTAAATCTTTAAATATCTGATGATAATGGTAACTATCAGAATAAATATCGAGTCATTATTTCATTCCACTTTAGCCGCTGGTTCTGCTGGAGTTTTTCTCTTCTGTTAAAAGAAGTTTTTCCTCCCCCCTGTCGCCTTTGGCTTGCTCTCGGTGGTTCTGTTGGGTTTGCTCTCTGTATAGTCATGAGGTCTCGGCCTCAAATTGTGAAGCGCCTAGAGATAATCGACAATTTTATGATTATGATTGGCGCTATACAAATAAATATTGAATTGAATTGAATTGTTTGGTCATCGACAATTACAAGGTATCCACCAAAAAGGAAGCCACCAAGTAGCCCAGTCTGAGTTTGGCTTATAGTTAAAAGAAATAGCACTACCTGCCTCAAAGGTTGACAGGATTCAGATGTTGTAGTGCTCAGTATCCATGGCAAGGTCCAAGTAAATGAGCACTCAAACTTTTGGGAAATATGGTAAATAAATGAAGAAAATCTAATCTCTTCTCATGATGATGATGATTAAATGATACAAATCTTTAAACATGCATGAGGATCATTCTATATCAAATCAACCAATGGGGTGTACATCATAGTCTCAGAATTGCTTGATTTGTTTCTACGGTAGATAAATGTAATTCATGGGGAAAGCCAAAGTATTAGCCTTGAAGGTCTCTTAGTTCCGGTGATAAAAAATTCTGAAGGAAGTTGGGGTCCTTTTAAAAGTCCTCGCCTGTAATTTTTGGCCATTTTCAACCCTAATTTTCTCAGGGAGTAATAGAGGATCATCTCAAAATCTTCAAAATCAAATTACTTTCCATAGTTGCAAATTTACCATTATGAAATTGTTAGCTGTGAGTTCCCCTTTTCACTTCAAGTTAGACCAAAAACTGGGGGGGAAAGTCCAAAAAGGCATTCATCATACAGCTTTCTTTGACCTTTTTTGAAGAAACAATGCATCAATAATAATTTAAATCTTTAGAGTTGGACTTCTAGTATTTAAGTGATACAAAATCAATCTACATATGTACCAACTGGCATCTCTTTGAAACTTTGAGGACTTCAAGTTGAATATATGAGCAGTTGAATGCAGCTAATTTGCATAATGCTCAGCTCTCCACACTTTCTATACCTGAAATATTTAGGTTACTTGTCGTGCTCTGCCTAATATGCTGGATTTTTTTTTTTGCTACCAAACCACAGAGAAACAACATGCCTACAGATTGAATATCTTAAGTGGTGAAATATATCAAAAGAACAGCATTAGATTGGACTATGTTGGTGCAAAGTTGTTGTTTTGTTAACTTTACAAGAAAGTGGTTTCATTCATGTACAAGTACAAGGTAGCTTGACAGTTAGCAATCGTCCAAACCCGCCAGTTTGGTCATTAGTAGCTATTTTTTCTAGCTTTTTTTTAGTCACAAATGTATCATTTTATAGTACATGTTTAAGTATTTTCTTCTATCATGTTCCTATGAGTTTTGACGTTTGCACAAGGTATATGGTGTAGAAATAGGACTGAAATCAGTGAAAAAGCACCACATGGTATATGTATACATGTACATGGAGAACACAATGCCCCACGTGGTATATGTATACATGTACATGAAGAACACAATGCCCCACATGGTACAGACGTGGATAAAATTGTTGGTACCGCTCTGTTAATGACAGAAAAACCCACAATGGTCACAGAAATAACTTGAATCTGACAAAAGTAATAATAAATTAAAATTTTATGAA
>JAQQAE010014093.1:0-12517 GCA_029823295.1 Pseudamia nigra | reverse complement strand
AAAAAATTAAAAATGTGACATTTTTGGATGGTGCGCCTTATAATCCGGTGCACCCTATAGTGCGGAAAATACGGTAATTTCTCAGCACAAAATTGGGTTTTTATGTGCATTTTGACCATCGGATTATTCAAACAGGGCTAATGTTAAAGGTTACACACATACAAATTAGCTCAAAACGTAAAAGACTTATATTGCTGTAATCAAGATCTGTTTCTGTTTTATTTAAAAGGAAAGAAAGATGTGAAGACAAAGGCAGCTAAAGCAGGTAACCTGACGATTCATGACTAATAACACTCACATGTACACTTATTTTCCTTCTAACATCATTTAAATACATTTTTTAACAGAGAAAGAGACGCAAAAGCCAGCAGAGGAGGCAGAATCACCCCAGGAAGGTACACATTTTACATGGTTGTTATAATATTTTATTGTAATTGTATGTGTGCTACATTAATATTCCTACACAAAATCTGTCTAGGAAAAAAAATGTAATTCACTTACGTGTTTTGGCTTTTGCAGTGGGTCCTTGCAAACCTGCTCCCGTTTACTGTCCAGCTCCACCGGGCTGGTACGGTAAGTAGAAAATGTACAACTTATTAACCAAAGGGGAGATTAAGAAGAGGTTATTAATGATATGAACTTACTGTAACTATTTGTTTTCCAGTTCATCATGTGGTCACAGACAACCCCTACCCCCCTCCAACGCTTCCAGGTATTTATGCTGCTTTATGTCAGATATGAGTTTTATGTGATGTTTCTTTTAGTGTCAGTGATGATGTATGATACAAAAAGTTGGGATCAAAAATAAAAACAGAATACAATGATTTGCAAATCCTTTTCAACCCATATTCAGTTGGATACACTACAGAGACAAGATATTTTTATGTTCAAACTGATGCCTGCAACACATTCCAGAAGAGCTGGGACAGGAAAAGTTTACCTCTGTTGTACATCACCTTTCATTTTAACAGCACTCGGTAAACTTTTTTGCATTATTGCTTGCTGTACAACTTCAGTTGCTCAGCAGTCCAGGGTCTCCATTGTTGTATTTTGTGGTTCATAACGCGCTACACATTTTCAGTGAGAGACAAGTGTGGACAGCAGACAGGCCAGCTTAGTACCCCCACTCTTTTACTACAAAGCCACACTGTTGCAACATGTGCAGAATGTGTCTTGTCTTGCTGAAATAAGCAGGGATGTCCTTGAAAAAGACACTGCTTGGATGGCAGCATATGTTGCTCCAAACCCTGTATGCCTCATATACTAAAAGTTGATAGGATGTCTTTAAGTCATCAATAAACATGCCAAGTTTCAAATAATTGGTGGAACCATTATCAACTCATCATGCTGACCTGTCAGGTACGTGGACACAGACAAGATGGGAACGACTCATCACCAGTATCTGCCTTTTTCACCAGATAATTACAGTTACCTCTGTCAAATTATATATATTTTATTTTACCTCATTACTAGTCCTGTCAATACCTCAACCATATATCAAACTTGTCTTCAAGGAAACATAAACCATATTTAATTTGGATATGTTTACAATACTCTGAGTGTGCTCTCTACCAGTGACCAGATTAACCACATATTTTCCTGGTCTTCTGCAATAACATAAACATGTATATTTTTTTACTGTTTAGCTGCTTCTGCTCCTGTTCTCACTGCCCACCCTGCCCAACCCGGTCCTCCTCCGATGCAGCCTCTTTATCAGCAGCCTCCTCAACCGATGCCGCCGCTCTATCCGCATTTCTACCCCTACCCTCAGCCGATGATGCAGCCTCAGCCACCAGTCCAAGCGGCTGAACCCATTCAACCAGCTGAACCAGAACCAACAGCAGAACCGACACCAGCAGCAGAACCAGAGCCAGAGGCCCCTGTTGAGCCTGAGATCCTGGCTCCAGCTGCAGAATCTGAACCTGCTGCTCCGGTCGAAGGTGAGACATGTTGTGACTGTATTACAGCAAGTTACGGCATGTATCACATCCACTGAATCAAAATTTACTCCTGAAATAATGATTTTCATAGATTTTTGGTAAGAATTATTATGATTATTAATTATTCTTGTTCTGTTTAGAGACTCTAACTTTTGTGTTCACATTGATGTGACTTCGTATCTGAAAAGGGGTGTCTCTCAAATAACCACTCCTCACCACAGGGTAGATCGAGGAGTCACAAAAGCAACAATAGTGCACTTTGTCCAAGCTCTGGTGTTCCCCACTGTCACCCGTGCTTGTGCAACATGGATATTAAAAGAAGTAGACTGTGACAGAATAAATGCTTTTGAACTCTGGCGCTATTGGAAAATGTTCAAAATTCCCTTGAGTACAAAAGATCTAATTCTAATATTCTTCAAGAAGTCAGTGTGATTCTGATTCTGTCCATTGTCAGGCTCTGCTACTTCGGGCATACCTTGAGAAAGTCTTTATGCAGGGAAAAACTCAGGAGTTCAAGAAGACCAAGGCATCCAAAGACAAAGTGGATTCACAGAATAAAGTGTCTTGTTTGGCAACCTCTTCCAGTTGTGGATCCACTATCTGCTGATCAGTGGAGAGTAATCATGGAAGTCACAAAGTGTCAGGCATGACAGATGTACCAACCAACCACCAACACAGAGGAGCATCTCTGAATGTACATGTCGAACACTGAAGCAGATGATCACGTGGTGACACTCCCTTCAGTTCAGAAGAGGAAACTAAGGTGGTTTCGCACCTAATAGTCTGTTACACTCTGGGCTGAGTTTGCTTGCACAATGCACTTTGTCAAACGAACTGAACCTTTTAAATAGTGTAGTCTCCTGCTCATTGGTCGTCTGCCAAGAATGTCATCTAGTTCTTCATATCAAGAAAACTTTTGCACAGCACTGCTCTACTACACAGGTGAATCCCAGAACCTCCATTTTAATTAGTTTGAAAACTTCATTGTTCTTGTGTTTCCCAGCAGATGTGAGGCATTTCTCCCGGTTATCACACGACACGTGCAATTGTTTTGGTTGTGTACCCACAATACCCTGCTTTGTAGTCTGCTTCCTGGATTTGGTTCACTTGAAGCAGACCGAGACCTTTTAGGCGGACCAGAGTTCCCTTCTTTGATCCACATCAGAGTGTGATTGTGCACATTTCCACAAATGAACCGGATTTTCCAGGCAAACGAACTAGAGTTCAATTAAACGGGGCTGATGTGAATGTGCCCTTAAGGCTACAATAGACTTGGACTCAGCAAAAGAGGTCAATAGTAGGCTATCTCCTGGATGTGTTTCCATTGTGACACTAGGATGTTAATGATTGACATAAACAACATGAAAGCATGGATTTATCCTACCTGGTTCCAACCTTTCAAGCTGACGGTGGGGGCACATTTTGGAATTTTTAGTCCTACCTGGGCATTGTTTAAAGTCCACAGCCTGCAGGAGTGCTGCTGCTGACCATGTCCATCCCTTCATGACCACAGTGTAATATCTTATGATAACTAGCAGGTCTAGCAATATGCACCTAAGAAATTGGCCAGTGAATGTATAAGACTAATAGTAAAGATCAAAACAATATGACATTATTAACATAACTTTTAAAACCCTTTCTTTAAAGAACCAGAGGCTGTAAAGGCAGAGGTGAAGGACGCCTCCACAAAGAAAGGTACAGCCTGACCAGTCATCTAACACCACATGTTCAATTATTTAATCTTAAACTACAAGTGCGAACAGTAACTTCAAATCTCTTCCTTTATAGCTGCAAGGAAGAAGTCGAAGGCTGCTGATTCAGACAAAGGTATTGTTCTCTGGAGACAATGACTGTATCATTTGTATTTTAAATGGAATATTATCTGCAACAAAATGCAGCTGCAGCACTTGACGGTGACAAATGCATTCATTACTGAAAATTAATATCACTGCAATTATCCCCTTCAGAGGCATCGGTGGCCAAAGAGAAAACCAAGAAAGGTACTTGATGTTTGCAGCATGTGTAATTTACTGAATTTTTAATGTAACGTAATGTCATGTTGCACAAAATAAAGGCAGCTTTTTGAAGAGCGCTTCTCTGTGAATAAACATTTATGCTCTTGAGTCTAGTGTCAGCTGCATATAACTGAGCACATGTGCCTTTTGTAGACACTGCTGTTTCAAAGGAGAAATCCAAAGCCAAGAAAGGTAAATAAATAACAAACAGAGATTAATTTCATTTCTTCATATTTCAGTTTTAAGTAGTGATAAGTGTGTGTTTTTGCAGAACCAGCAACAAAAGAAAGGAAGAAAAGTCCTGCAGTGGCAAAGAAACGTGAGTTTAGTTTACTTGAATATTTTAATAATTTGTTTGCTTAATTTTGTGAGCTATATTCATTTTTGTTCTTTTTTTCTAATTTAGTCAATTTTAGTTTATTTACTTGATAATTTTTTAATCATTTTTTTCCTCATTTTGTTGCTAGTTTTGTTCATTATGTTTATTTATTTGCTTATTTTGTTCATTTTTTGTCAGTTTTGTTGGTTATATTCATTCTGTTTATTTTATTTAATATTCTGCTCATTTTGTTGCATATTGGAGTTATTTTTTTGCAAATTTTTGCTGCTTGTGTTGTCCATTATTGTTTATATACTTGATTATTTTCATAATATTGCTCATTTTTCACTTGTTTTGTTCATTCTGTGCTCAGTTCGGTTGGTTATATTGTTCATTTTTTTAATCTACTAAAGTATTTTGATTATTTTTTGGCTCCTTTGGTTGCCCACTGTGTTCACTGTTTGCTGATTTTGTTGCATACATTGCCTGACCATCATCAGTGCAACATCTTGGTGAAAAATGAATGCAACACTGGATGGAAATAAATCTTGTTACACCTTGTGACAGAAGCTTATGGAAACGATGCCACAGCGAATGTGTGCTGTAATCAAAGCTAAAGGTTTCCAACCAAATACCAGATTAGAATGTGTGATCTTTTTTTGGTGGCAACTTTTTTTGGGCGAGGCAGTGTATTTGGATCATTTTGTCTTTGTTTTTGCTTACTTTGTTTATGCTTATCTATTTACTTGATTATTCATCTTCATTTGGTATTAAACAACAAAGAAAATGCAAAAATGATTCCTACTCATTGAGGAGTGACCAAATGTAACTGAGTAAATGAATAAGGCATTCTGTAAAACTACTCTCTGAAGTAGATAAATAAATACTTAAATACACCCCTGGTTGCAGGATTGTATTTCTTTCTTTCAGGTCTTTAATGCATACTTTATATTTCCAGAGCCAGCTGTGAAGGAGAAAACTGCAGCACATAAAAGAGGTAAATTATGATTAACCCTATAAAGCCTGATCCAAGAAATAATGCACAGAAAATGCAGATTTTTTTGAATTTGAAGTCTTTATTTGCCCCTTTAACAAAATGAAATTAAAATAAACAAATAATTTGTATCTATGTTTTTTTAAAAATTTGTTTTGTACTTGACAGTAGGCGTTAAACATAATTCACCTCCACCTGGGGGCAAAAGACAAGTAACTGATCGAATTCAACAGGGTTTTGAGCAAAGTTTTTTACCATATAATAATGCAGTAGGTCTAAGAAATATGTGTATCAAATATGATACATATGGCATTATAGGGTTAAGACACAGGATGTTGTATATAAAACACAAAATGATATGAGTGATGTGAAGGAGCAGCTAATATTTCACAAACTGTAGAAAACTAATTATTCAGAAGACTAATCACGACTCTGCTCATTATTTCAGAGCCTGCAGCTGCACGACAGAAAAGGAAGCCAACCCCTGAAAAGACAGGTAACGACCCGCACTCACTGACATTCAGTTATTTACATAAAGTCGATCAGAATTCACGTCAGTGACTTAAAGGACGACTGGAAACTCATTATTTCTCTCTTCTTAAAAGCATCTCCTGTCAAGAGTAAAGCCAAGGCGTCGAAGAAAGGTAACACTTTGACACATGTTTAAAATGCTTAAATAAAGAGAAGAAATTGGAATGATATTAATTTAAGCAAAGATGAAACACTGCATGTTCCCCACAGCGGTTTTCAACCATGAGCGCAAAGGGCTGAGACAGTGCAGGATTTTTTTCCAGCCACTCATTAAAGCAGGTGTTTTCGCTGAAGAGCAATCAGTGGGTAGGAACTCAGTGAAATCACCTGCTGAAGAGACTGGCACATCAGCTTTTTCTCATCCACACTCTCTTTTTCCTTTCATCTTGGGGTCTCCACCTGAGTGCTGTCTTTGCGTGTCTACTTTCTGGAAGAAGGCCCTGCCAATCAAAGTGCCAATTCCCTTAATTAGACAGAGATGTCATCATCTGGATTGTCTGAACTGACAAGTTAACTTAAATGTAACCGCGCACCGAGGAGACCAAAACTCTTCTTTGTACCAGCCTGTAAACATGTTTATTTCTGCTCTAAAGTTGGACATTGTAGCATAAAACTCTCTGGGAATTGACTCACTTTTGAACGTAGCTCCTAGTGGACACTGACTGTACTGCAGTTTGTGACCCGTCCACATTTGACTCAAGCTCACCTCCAGAGTTTGCCACTTGGTTGCAGCGAAACATATTCACCATTATTCTGATAGAAGGCTCTTGCTTATTAGCTCAGCTAAATCCGGGTGTTGACTTGTTTTTGGAAGAACAGAGTATCAATAAGTATAAATAAGAATCCATTGAAAACTACCGACAGAAATGAAACTATCATAAATAATCTTGCTGACAATCATCTTAAGTGATAGTAGTATTGAGTCTTGGATGTAGAAGGTCCAGTCACTGGTGAATCAATGTTCTTGACATCAACTGAACTAGAAAGATGAAAGAACCCTGTAAGAAACTCCCTAAAATGCTCTGAAAAGTACAAGTCCTGTGTTATGGATATTAGGTGACAGTCTGATTCAGTCTATAAGACAACTACAAATCCCAAGTTTACAAGTTAGGACGTTGTGTAAAAAATGTAAAGAAAATCAGAATACAATGAGCTGTATTTTATGTTCAAACTTTGTTCTTTTTGCAAATATTCACTCATTTTGAATTTGATGCCTGCAGCACCTTTCTTTTTAACAACACTCAATCAGCGTTTAGGAACTGAGGACACTCATTGTTGAAGCTTTGCAGGTGGAATTCTATCCCATTCTTACTTGATGTACAACTTCAGTTTCTCAACAGTCCATTGTCGTATTTTGCGATTCAAAACACGCCACACATTTTCAATGGGACACGTGTGGACTGCAAGCAAGGCAAGTCAGGAACCCTCACTCTTTTACGACAAAGTCACACTGTTGTTTCACATCTTTTTCAGGGACGTCCCTGCTTATTTCAGCAAGACAAGGCCGAGCCACATTCATGTGCATGTGTTGCAACACGTTGCTAGGTGACAGCATATGTTGCTCTTACAACCTGTATGTACAGTACCTTTTTAGCATTAATGGTGCCTTCACAAATGTGCAAGTCACCCATGCCATGGGCACTAACGCACCACCAAACCATCACAGATGTTGTCCTTTTCCTCTTTAGCCCGGAGGACACAATGTCCATGATTTTTAAAAGCAACTTGGACTCATCAGACCACAGCACATTTTTCCTCTTTGCGTCAGTCCGTCTCAGCCGAGCTCAGGTCCGGAGTAACTGGTGCTGTTTCTGTGTGTTGTTGATACATGTCTTTCACTTTGCACGGTAGGGTTTTAACTTGTACTTGTAGATGTCGAGACGAACCGTGTTATCGAAGGTCACAGAGATTCAGTGCTGGTTTTCTGCCTTGTTGCTTACTTGCAGAAATTTCTCCAGATTTTCTGAACCTTTTGATGATATTATGGACTGTAGATGATAAAGCAGGCAAAAATTCCTTGCAACTTTACGTTCAGAAACATTCTTAAATTGTTGGGCTATTTGCTCTAAAAAAATGCGTCAATTCAAGTCAAAACAAGTAGAAAAGTCTGATATTTCAAAAATTCGATGATGGAATACTGTACAACTAATTACAAATTTGAGCTACTTGGACTGCTGTCTATTTAGTGGTACTATACCTAATATTGATCTTTTTCTCAGAGACTAATATTTCACTTTAAACTCCACTGCATTTGTTTTGCAGCTTTACTTCCTGTTCCGTGTTTCAGCTCTTTCTTGTCCATTTCAAACCATGTATCTCAAAATGTGTAGATTTAAGTCGGATAAACCGTTAGCTATAAACTGTTAGTGTTTTCTTCATATGTTGAGTTGAAAATTCTCCTTGCTCAACTAAATAAGAAGGAATTTGAAGCTTTGTGAGTATGGAGATTGAATAGTCACAAAGCTGAAAACTGACTTCACAGTCACAGTTGGATGTTTTTAACACAGACACTTTTTGTTTTGTGTTATATGTCGTGCAGTAGGTTTAATCCATATTTCTCTGTCATATTGAGCTAAATCAGATCTGTATATGTTTTTCAGAACCAGAAGTCCACCCACATCCCATCAGACTGAGGTCCAGACTGGAATCGGCAAAGAGGGCCAACGACACGTCTGAACCAGGTTAATGTTTAAGATGATGTTGACGTGACTTGACCCCAAGCACAAATGATCTGAACATGTTGATTTTATGTACGGTGATGCCTAATTCCTCATGTTTGTATCTTTTTCAGTTAAAACAAAGTCAAAGACTGTGCCGGAAAGGAAAAGTAAGTTTTCCTATAAATGTGTGGTGGATGCCGGGATTATGAAAGTGTTACAACACGGAGTTAAATGGTCTTAAATTCAGTTTTACAAAAACAGTTATTAATAAAATTCAATAAAATTCAATCTTTATTTGTATAGCACCAATCACAATCGCCGATTATCTCTAGACGCTTCACAATTCGAGGCCGAAACCTCATGACTATACAGAGAATAAACCCAACAGAACCACCGAGAGCAAGACAGAATTATTACACAGTCTTAAATCTGAGTTTGTTAGTTCTTAACAGGCACCGAGATTTAATCAAGTATCCATATTTCTTACAGTTTAAAGCTGAGGTTAAGTGTAATTTTTTTCCCTCCATTTGGTTCTTTGTTAGTTTTTGCTTATCATGTGGAATATTTTTTTTTGTTGGTGAATTTGCAATTATTTTGGTCAATTTCATTGATTTTTTTGACAGTTTTCTTCATTTTTGTGCGATATGGGCATGATTTGAATCATTTTTGTTCCACTTTATTCCCGTTTTGTTCATTTTATGAATTTTGTTGAATATTTTGGTCATTGTTGGTGCATTTGTGGATTATTTTCATCATTTTTGAAAGGTTTTTTTTTACTTTCCACAGTCAATATGTTGAATGTTCCATTCATTTCTGTTCATTTTGTTGAATAATTTCTTCACTGGTGTTAATTTTGTGAAATATTTGTTGTTTTTAACAGTATGTGGGTAATTTTAGTTACTTTTGTTGATTTGCTTGTTAGTTTTTCAGTTTTTGTTGACTTTGTTGGTTACTGTCTCCATTTTTGAAATATTTAGTTAATTGTTTGCCAATCAGGGGATTATTTTGTTTGTTTTGTTGGATATGTTCTTCAGTATTTGTACAGTTCGTATTTTACAGTTTGGTGGAATTTTTTGTTTAGATTTTTTATCGGTATGTAGATGATTTCATTCATGTCTGTTCATTCCTTGGTTAGATTGTGGATTTGACATGACAATACTTGATGTTATCGAGCAATATTTTGATCCCATATGGTCTAAAAGTACTTATAATTTAGGGATAAATTCATATTTTCTGATGAAATGGGATGTTTTATGGAGACAAAGTCCTAATTAATGAAACCTGGAGGTGTATTAAAGGCTACAGAGATGGGAAGAAGAATATTACATGTGCAGAGTAATTACAAGGAGTGATGTGACAGGTTGTAATGGAGCTGCTTGTCTCCTCACAGGCAAAGCTGACAAGAAATCTGTCAAAGAGGCTCAAGGTACGGATCCATCGCTGGAGAACTGAGCTACATTTACGACTACTACTGCTACTTTTAGAATGTGATCTTTATTTTCTTTGCCTCTTTTTAATCCCAGATAAAGCAGAGAAACAACCAGCAACAGCCAGTGAGTATGAGGGCGGGGGTCTTAGACGTGCATCTCTGGTTCTCTGAGATGCTTGAGCAATGAACGCTTGATTTTCTGTTTATGGTCAATGCTTAAGTTTATAAAGAGAACGAAAGATGACCAAAATTATTAAGGAAATGGAAAAAAAATAAAGAAGAAAAAGATTAAATGAACAAAATAATACACAGAATGAACAAAATAATGAAGAAAATGAAACAAAATGTACATAACAATGAGGGAAATGAACCAAAAAGAACAAAATAATGAGCAAAATGAACTAAAGTGAACTGAGTAATGAGAAAAATGAAACAAAATGTACAAAATAATAAAGAAAATGAACCAAAAGGAACAAAATAATGAAGAAAATGAACTACAATTAACAAAATAATGACAAAAATGAGCCAAAATGTACAAAATAATGAAGAAAATCACACAAAGTCAACACAACAATGCAGCCAGTGAACAAAATCACAAAGAAAATGCACAAAAATGAACAAAATAGTGATGAATATAATCCAAAGTGAACAAAACAATGAAGAAAACGAACTAAAATGAACAAAGCAGTAAGGGAAATGAACAAACTTGAACAAATGAATCAAGAAAATAATTTAAAAAAAATGAATGAGCCCTCTGCACTTTACAGAGCCACATTGCACTTTGGTACTTACTGTTATTATGACTGTTTGAATGTACAGTATGTCTTTTCTTCTTATTCTAATTCACTGGATTTTTACTGAACTGCTCTTCACGCTCCTTGAAAGTTATTTGAACTGAACTGAACTAACCAAGAACAAAACCACAGACAGGAAACAAGCTACAAAATGAACATCGATGAACAACAAAATTAAGAAAATGATCAAGAAAAGAAAAAAAATGGAGCAAAATAATCAATAAAATAAACAAAATGAATGCAACAGGCAACAAATGAGCAAAAATCAAGAAAGTTATGAAGGAAATTAATAAAATCATGAACTGAAAAGAGAACAAAAGAATCTACAAAATGAAAGAAATGAACAAAACAATGAAGATAATGAATAAAACTGAACACAGTTGGCAACAAAGTGGGCAAAAATTAAGAAAGTGATAAATACAATTTTTAATATAATCCACAAAATAAGCAAAGTGGGTAAGAAAATGAACAAATATTCACGAAATGTAACAACAATGAACAAAATTATCAAATGAACATAATATAAAATACAAAACAGTGACTAAAATTAACAACACTATAAGTAAAATGAATAATGTTTTTTGGGGTTTATTTCTGGTGAGTATGTGGATAATTTTGTTCATTCTTGTGAGTGAGCTAAGTGAGGAGCTCTGAGAGGAGAATAAGAATGTTTAGGGATACAGGCCCAGATTTTTGTCACCTTGCTGACATCCAGCTATGTCATTAATATTTTGTTTGTGTTGACAATCATACCTTGTACATATGCTTGTTGTTCATAGAGAAAAGAAAAAGAATGTCCCGTAAAGCTTAAAGGTATTCACTGAATCCCCCTCATCTTTCCACTGGTTAACTCAGTATGAACACGCACTCTAATGACATTAGAAAATCAGTGATTAGCTGTAATGAGATGATCTGATTGAGGCAGATTATTGGCCTTTTGAGCCGCCTTGAGTTATTAGAAGAGATTATGATGAATGAAGCTTACAATCATACTTTGCTGGATTGATTAAATCCATGAACCAAAACCCATTAAACTGGGTATTAGTGTTCTGTTCATTACTGAGACATCCAGTGGAAGAACCCCCCCCCCCTCCCCCTCTGCTGAGTGACTCCACACTTCCCAAATATCCCAAATATCTCCCACTGACCCTTTTCCCAGGGTGGGATCACATAGGATTGGATTTTTCAAAGCTTGCAGTATATTTGGTTCATTATGAATATTTGCAGTTCCAGGGTTTCTTCTCTTATCTCGTCTGGGTTTTTCCCCCCGTTTCTTCCTCACTGCAGCACAGATGCATGAGTACACTGTCTTTGTCTGTCTTTAAAGTGCACACTCAGATATTCTGCAGGTTTCTCAGTGTGTTTCTACTCCTGTTTTCTGCAGAAGAGCCCCAAACTGAAGACAATACTACAGAAAAGAAGAAACCAGGTTAGAGACGCTGGGATTTAATCTGATAATTAAATGTTTTTGAATGTCCGTGCACAAAGAAACATATTGGACTGCTGTGTATGGTGTGGTGACAGAGAATATTAATATCCCAATACACTGTGAGGCAAAAGTAGAGAATTCACAGAAACTTACAGAGGATGGCTATAAGTATTCAATATCAACAACACAAAAACAAACGTGTAAACTCAACTCTTTCATGCATGAATTATTAAAAACATTTATATTTTCCACTTTTATAATTATATGACAACTTCAGCCTTGTGGTACTTCCAGTCTTTAAAATAATGCCACCTATTTTGAACAAAGTATGAGATGGTTTGGACATGTACAGAGGAGGGATAGTGAATATATGGGTAGTAGGATGCTGAGGTTGGAACTGCCAGGC
>JAQQAE010014092.1:0-12517 GCA_029823295.1 Pseudamia nigra | reverse complement strand
AATAATTCTGTTGAACTACAATTCAAAAGCAATGTCTGATTTTCATTGGTTAATTTTCATAAATTTTTTATTTATTACTTTTGTCAGATTCAAGTTATTTTTGTGACCATTGTAGGTTTTTATGTCATTTACAGAGGGGTACCAACAATTTTATTCACATCAGTATAAAGCTACATTTAAGGGTTTCAAAGCTGCAACAAAACAGAATATGATGACTGTGGCAACGACAACACGTCTTTACAATACGTTGTAAAATATAAAAATGGCAGAAGCTATGAAGTGGCAACAGCTGAAGCTAACATTTCGACACTTTGTCAATACTTCAACGTGTAAGGCAATGCTGGAGTTCTGTCTATTTGAGGCTTGTTTCTTCTCCAGCTGTTTGAGCCTTTCAGAAGAACAGAGACTGCAACACATGACTTAAATTTGTATTGTTTGAACAGTTCACTTGCAATGTGCACTCTGGCAAACTTCACAAAGTGGAATAGGGTTGCAAAACATTTCTGACAAACAATTACTTTCCTCGTTGTTGATGACATTTTATGCTGAGAGACAATTTAATGCATTGGATGCACTAAGGGAATGTTTTTATAGACCTCTCACAGCAGACTTGGCAGCTACTCAAGAAATAGCTGTTTTTCAATTCTTTTTAATCACTGCACTACACTGGAATGGCTTTAATGTGTTTTTTTTCTTTGTGCCACTTTAAATAGTTTTACCATCATAAAAAATGGAAAACTCTATGTGACTTATTTGAATTTCATTGAGGTTTTTACATAATTTATAAGTTTATTGTTAATGTTGTGTGGTGAAAGATGCATTATATGTACACAATTATAGAATTATTCCTTATACTGGCATGTTATACAATAATCGCCCATAATACATAATAAGACAGCAAAATGGGACAATGTGCTAATTCATTACATAATCATAATTTCTAATTAGCTACCTTAGTGTGACATGTAATCAATTTCTACACAATGCATGAAAATATATTAGATATTGCATTGAGGCTATTTCAAAATGCTGGTGTTATTACATAATGAATAATGAATCATTTAAAGAGTTACTCACCTGCATCAATATCCGAGAGAATCATTATATCTGAGCACATTTTTAAACAAAAAAAATCTATAGGCATAAATACAGTGAACAAAATAATCAAGAAAATACACAAAAAATTCCCCCCCAAAAACGAATGAATGAGTTAGGACAGGGCATGGTAACCTTTACAATCTAAAGAGCCATTTTTAGGCAGAAAGTAAAAAAAAAAGAGAAAAAATAGTGTCTACAACTATGTGCCACATAAAATATTATTATTATTATTTTGTTCATTTTGCTCATTAATTTGTTCATTTTTGTTAAAATTATTAAATTTGGTATTAATTTTTGTGGATTTTTGTTTAATTCCCTGATTATTTTTGTGAACTATTTTTTTTAAATTTTGCAAATTTTTGTTAATTTTCTTTTTATTACTATTTTGTTCAGGTACTTGAATATTTTGTTAATTTTTTTAATTCATTTTTATTATGTTAGTTTACTATTTTAGTCTTTTTTTGTATTTTCCTGATTATTTTACACAGGTTTCTTTTAATCTTGTAAGATTTCTAATTTATTTTGACATGTTGCTTATCTTGTTCATTTTCTTGATAATTTTTTTCATTTTCTAAATTATTTGCATCACTTTTTCCATCCATCCATCTTCTACCGCTTATCCATGGGGCTGGGTTGCGGGGGCAGCAGCTTGAGCAGGGAATCCCCGCCTTCTCTCTCCCTGGCTTCTTTGTCCAGCTCTTCTGGGGGGATTCTGAGGCGTTCCCAGGCCAGCTGAGAGACATAGTCCCTCCAGTGTGTCATGGGTCTTCCCCGGGGCCTCCTCCCAGTGGGCATCACTTCTTCCTTATTGTTTGTTCATTATGTAATTTATTTTGTCTCCTTTGTTGATCAAGTGTTTATTTTGATTTACAAATATATTACTTCCATCAATAGACAAAGTTACAGGAGCCACTGGGGAGGGGCTAAAAAGCCACATGTGGCGCTTAATCCACAAGTTGCAGACCTTTGAATTAGTCACATATAGTGAAGATGAAGCTGTGCAATTTTTTTCTTGATTTTACTTGATTATGTTGGCCTTGTTTTGTTCATTTTATGCATTGCCTTGTTTTTTGAATTCATGTTTTGCTTATGTTTGCTCATTTTTATTATATTGTTCATTTTGGGGATTAATTTTTTTCATTTACCGTATTTTCTGGATTACACATTGCGGTTTTTTGCATAGTCTGGCTAGGGGAGTGACAAATATATGAATATATTAAATTATTTTGAGTACTGGGTGTTTGTCACACTGATAGCTGCTAGCAGTCGCTCTAGGCTTGTGTACCTGCTTCTGCTGCATCTGTATTACTGACAATTTAAAATGTGGACATTACCGGTAACAACCATACCTGCTATCAGCTTAACACCGAACGTGTTGGCACAGTCACTTACCCGGTGAGGCGAGCTGCGAGCTCTCGCTTCTGGCGCTTGAAGCGCGTTCCCTGAACAACTGCGACCTGTTCTCCAGAGTGACTTATGCACATTTTTTTTTCTTTTTCTTCATTATGCATTTTTTGGCTAGTGTGACTAACCTTCCGGAGCAACATATCACTCAGAAAATACGGTATATCATTTTATTTTTTATAATCATTTTTGTTGGGTGATTTACTGCTATTTAAAATATTTATATAAAACAGTGTGTGCTCTTGTCCATACAGTGCATATTTAATTATAGGTTCAAAGCAAGTTCATTGTGTGTTGAGAAATGTCATGCAAGGCTGAGCTGCTGTGAGCGGCCTTCTGTTCTGAATCAAATAAAACAAGTCCTTCACTTTACACTATGTGAAACAAGCTGTTAAATGACACAAGAGAAAAGCTCTACTGGAAATCACTGCTGGAATCTTAAGAAATAATCAGCTGTGCTGTTGAGCTCAAGCAGAAGCTGTGCTGCTTATTGTAATAATATTCAACCATCCCACCATGTTTTATTGTAGATTTGAACAAAAGCAGCTGTTAGAGATAGTTTTCCACAAAATGTTACAATTTCAAATCAGTTCTCACAAAGCCATTTCTAAAGCCGGCTGCACATAGAGAAACGCGACTTGTCTCAACTCAACTCAACTGGAAATCGGCTTGATGTATGATGGTTTCCGACCCAGATTTTTCACTCTCGACGACATCCCGACAGAAATCGTACCAATCCAACATGTTGAATCACCAGGACTCAGTCTCAGGCAATGTGTGGCGGTCACGACTCCAACCTGGTGACTTTTATAACTGGTGGACGTGTGTCACAACCGGTCACAACGCAATCAATGTTTACTGTCAATAGATGGCACCAGTTCCCAGGCGTGCGTCGTGGTGTCAATCTGCAACACCATGGTCTCCCAACAGGAGAAGGAATCAGACACTGCAGAGAAACTGGTACTAATGCCTGGAAGTGGCCAAATTATCAACAGAGACAATGTCATTAAGTTTGACCACACCCTTTTAGCTTGGTTAACTGCGAGGTTCCTTCAATCATGACTGATCCCAACCCAACTCACTGAGTTGGGTTGGGATCAGTCTATTGTTTCTCTTAAGACTTTTGGAATCTAGTGAACCACGGTAAAAGCCAAAAACAAAAACTTGAAATAGTGGTGAATCTTCCCTGGAGTGGCTGGCTGAGGCCCAAAAAGAACAGGGATAATATCAAAAGAACTTTAGGCCTCACTTTCCTCAGTTAAGATCAGTGTTCATGATTCAACAATAAGGAAGAGTTTGGGCAAAAATGAGTTGGAGCTGGAGAGTTCCAGGCTGAAAAATTACTGCTTCAGTTAATCTCTGTGTTCATGTATTTTGTTACTGTAATATTACTTTTGTAGTACTTTCAGTGAAGTAGGGTGCTAGATTAAATAGGGTTAACAACTGAAATGTGTTATTGCTCATATGTTCTGAAGAAAGCTTTGTCATGTATGTTGCAAATAAAATTGTGTGAGCCTTCAGATTAAAGCCCTTCTGATTGAATCCTATGTCAGAGAGAGGAGAGCTGAGGTGACTTGGGTTTTGCACACTGCTTTAAAGTATGTGCCTTGGTTTATCAGGAATAAATAGAGGCAGTCTTCAAAAGAGGTTGGCATGGTAGTTGTCATTTACACTACACAACATAGAGGTCACACACCTGGTACACATACCTACAGCAAGGTGTAAGGAAGAAGTGGTGGTGATGCAGTTTTATAAGGACAGATGTCAGTGTTACAAAGGTCAAGATACCCATCACATCTGTTTAGTTAAATAACTTTGATGCCTCCACAAAAGGCTTCAAATGAAATTTCAGCATCTCGAAGCCAACTGGCTTCAGATCTACTGTCAGTGCTCATCAAGCCAACTCTGAGTTAACACCACGCTGCAGCGCTGTACAACCTCCAGCATCACAACAGGTAATTTTAAACCATGTTGATCATTCACCTCAAAAGCAATATGCTGATGAAATGATTGACCCTGCTGATATTCGTCTGACAATCTCACTCACCATCAGCCATACTGTGTATGTGACTGCATGGAAAATAACTTGACCCCTGATTTAATTGTAATGTATTAACTACCTGCAGAGCACAGTATAATATGAATGTGTCTGCACACGCATCCATTCCTATCTTATTCAGGGCCACAGTGTATGCAATGCCACAACTGGGAGCCTGTTTTCTGACCGACCTCTCTTTTTAAAATTATGTATTAAACTTAAATGTGTGCTTTCACCTGGCTTTGAATCCAACTGCACTCAGATGATTGTGGAGAAATGCTAAAAAGGTAAGATGAGACTTAATGTCACTGTTATGCCAGGCCAGAGAAAAATGAAGGGGGGCACACAAACACAAGATACATGTTCCAAAGCATATGAGGAAGGGAGATTCTACTCCTGAGAACAAAGGCAGCAGCAAAACTTAATTTAGCCACCATAAAAGTATGAGTTTAAATGTAGGCTACACTATATCTAGCAGACATGTATATTCTAAAAGTCACTGTTATCATATGACCCTTTCTGGTACGAAACTGAAGCCTTGAAGAGCTCTTCAAAGCAGCCAGACTCCTTTGACAGAAACAACAATTTTGCCTCAAAGTGCTTTGTTACCTTAACACATTAATTACCCATGAAGCTAAATTATGGAGGAACAGCTTCGACAGAGTTGTTTTGAAGAGGGCGATCTAACTGCAGTTCCCTGTGTGAAAATGAGCAACATTTCTCAGACTCCCCTTCACTGGCAGATGAGGCACACATCTCAGATTAGAGAATATTAACACTCATTGTTACACAAATTTGAGGACGTAGTTTCAAACCTCTGACTTCACATTGGAATTGGTCTCGCAAGGTTCAAGGTGAGTTTGATGTTAGTCTGTAGATACATTTTCACAGATATGTATAAATACTAGAATCAGCAGTGGTGCTCATCAGAAAAATACTTCTTAATCTTTTTCAATCACATTTGTGATGAAAAAAGGGAACTTCTACTCTGTTTCATGTGGCTACAAACATCAGTGAGTTCAAATTTTTACAGTGGCTTCTTTTTACTTACTACACTATTGGTCAAAAGTTTTAAAACACCCCAATTTTTCCAGTATTTTGTTGGAATTCAAGCAGTTCAAGTTCAGTGAATAGCTTGAAGTCGTACAGAGGTAAGTGCTGAACTGCTAGAGGTTAAAAAAAAAAAGGTTAAGGTTACCTAAAGCTGAAAAATAACATACACTTCAGAATTATACAAAAAGAGAACAAGACATGGGTTTACAAGTTAAAACTGCACCAGTAGAGGTTGATCAAGCCTTCAAAGTGTCCCAAAAAATTCGTTCTTGCTTTTATGCCTCGCCCTCCCTGCCACTTCTGTTTCTTTCTCTCTTTCTTTTGGGGGAGAGGTCAACCAAGCCCGAGAACCACAGTGGACCCTCAGAAATGCCATCCCCACACTGCATACATCATACTCATCATCTCCACAAGTTCTCACTGCAGCCACATGTCTAGAACCATCACTGCTACGGCCACCACACTCATTTCCATCCTCATCTTGACAAGCTCAATTTGAAGTTGTGGTTCTTTCTAGTGATCATTTTAACATAATGTTGTCTAGGTGGAATCCATTATCATCTAAGTGATGATAATGAATTGGATTTATATAGCGCTTTCCAAGTCTGTTTCTCAAAGCGCCACTGAATCCGTTATTCATTCATTCAGACAATCATTCACATTCACACCTGTGGACAATTTAGAGTAGCCAGTTCACCCAGTGCATGTTTTTGGAGTACCCAGAGAGAATCCACATACAGTAGACATGGGGAGGACATGCAAACTCCACATAGAGCTTGGGATTGATCCCAAACTCGAACAGCATTGGGGTTGAACCCAGGATCTTCTAGCTGTGAGGCACGAGTGCTACCCACTGCACCACCGTGCCACCCAACTGTTTGGTCAGACATGGTCAGCACTGCTTTATCCATATTGATCTGCAGTTTTGAAGCAGATCAAAGGGGTAGAGTTGGATGGAGATTTACCTCAGTAAAAAAATGAACCACCTTTGAACCCAAAGTTGCCTCTCAAAAGCCTTGATGCTTCATGGTCAACTGCTACATAAAGTACCTTGTAGATTTGCTACTATGGTGTGTCTGTGTTGTCACATTTTGATTGCACAGGCTGTTAAACTGGAGCAGGTTACCCAAATGTGTTAACGCCTCCAACCTTATAATTTAAATGAAGGCGATTTATGCTCAGTCATGGTGAGTCTGCATCTTAGCAACATCAAATTCCTCCTGGGAGAAACCTCTGTGTCACATCTTTTCTGTCCACCAATTTTTAATCAGGAAAATCAGAAGAATGTTGTTGAGTGTTTTGCTAATACACATAATTTTATTGGTCATGACTCAACTCAGTTTCCTTCACAACCTCTGATAATGCATTTGCCCTTATCCCTTTCTTCTACAGTACATATAGCTGAGTTGCTGTCTGTAAAATTACCAGATGTCAGCTGAGGACATAGGCTTCGTGTAGCTGCATTAATAATCCTTCTCCCTGATGAAATATATGCAAGGTGTTTGTTTTGTCTTATTTATAATGGATCAAGAAAAGGAAAATAAGCAGTTGTGCATGTGACTGCACATTTCAAATTATGATTTTAATGTACATGGCACACTCTCTTCTGTATTAGGAGCCATACATGTTAAATTACACTTGCAAAACTTTTTAAGAAGATTTTTTATATGAATGTAGAAATATTTATGCAAATTTATTCAGCCTCAAATGGCTTTCTTTCAGAGCCAATAATTATGGAACTTGCTCATCAGAGGTAAAAAAAAAGAATAAAAAGCTAAAAAAAGAAGTAAAGGTTAAAGAAAGAAGTTACACATTTTCCCATGACAGCAGTGATTTATCCAGCTCTATATCGTTCAGCCTCTCTGATGACTTCCGTCTATTTCCATTTCAATCATTCTGACAAAGTGCCTTCATGCTTATCAAGTCATGTACAGTACTTTACACACACATGCAAACACACACTAGCCACTAAGTTCAGTTTACGATGCAAAAGTGAAGATGTATGCTGTTAAATTGTAGTCTCTAAACGTATCTATAATTAACTCAGTATTTACATGGACTGGAATGTCTTTATTGTCATTGCATTGAAAACAATACAACAAAATGCAAGTACTGTATTTTCCAGGTGATATGTCGCTCCAGTATGTTAGTCGCACGAGCCAAAAAATGCATAATGAAGAAGGAAAAAACATGTATTATTCGCTCTGCAGAACAGGTTGCATTTGTTTGGGGAACGCGCGTCAGGCTCGCAGCCGCGGCCGTGTGCCTGATGCCAGAAGGGAGAGCTGTCAGTGGGTCAAACACCCTATAGTCAAATTTATTCAAAATACAAGTTGCTGTGATGTATTTGTCGCTCCCCTCGCCAGACTATGCAAAAAAACGCGATTTTTAATTTGGAAAATACTGTAGTTCTCATCACTCACACACACACATCCTCACATGTTCTCAGTTAAAAGATAATGGTAAAATATTAAAATAATAATAAAAGCTATGTACAATCATATAAAGAACTTAATGTGCATAAAGATACTACAGGTGTATTTAAGTGTTTGCACACAGTAAAATGCATTGTTTACATTTTGATTGGTCAGATATTCAGAGTATTATCTAGACATAAACATAAAATATTAACAGTATTTTTTTGCTTACAGGTGTAACTGTCTGTTGATGGAGTGGATAGAATATCAAAACACATCACCAGATGTGAGGAGTAATTGATAATAATCATCCATCAAGTCACACATTTTCACTCTGTCCCAGAAGCAATTTCCTCATAAACTAAATGAACAGCTACATTTTAACTCCAAAATTACGACATACTATTATGACGCACGTTGGTGTGTTTTTACAGACACTTTTGGAGGAGATATCATTTTGGATGCATGCAGATGTTGAGACAATCAGTTTTAATAGGTTTAGGTATAAACCAACTTGGTTAGAGTTAAGGGAAAAAAGGGTTTGTATGGGGGTTAAACTGTCTGAAAAGAGTTGCACAAAAACACATAACATAAAACTGAATTAATCATGCCAGTGTCCCAGTTTTAAGCATTTTGGCCACTCAGATGTCACCTGCACAATAATCAATAATTTCCAGTGTCTAAGGATATTTGCTCTTGGGGCCTATGCAAATGTCCTGCTGGTGCATATGTTTGGGATGTAAACAACATTTTTTAATTTATTATTTTTTTAATATGTACCAGGCATATTACTAGACAGTTACAGTATATGTACATGCAGAAGATTATAGCCAGTGGCTAGTTTTCATCTTTGGTCCCTTGGCAGGTAGATGGTTACACAAACAGCAACACCTAATAACCTCCACTTTATTTATATAGCACATTTTAAAATACACATGGTTCCCAAAATGCTGTGCATAGAAATACATAGAGACACAGAAAACATGTAACACACACCAATGCAAGGACCACCTCCAACAGAGAGTACACCAAGAAGCATAAAAACTAAAACACTTAAAAGGCTAAAACACACTAAAAGATAAAAGACTAAAAAACCCTGAAATATACCGGTACTGAAAGAAACTTAAAAAGGCCAAAAGGGACTAAAGACTTAAAATGTTAAAACACACTAAAATACTTAAAAAAAAAAATAAAAGAAACCTAAAAAGGCTAAGAGACACTAAAAAGACAAAGATACTATACACTAAAAAACGGAGACCACACAATTCACAGCTTGTACAGCTTCAAGGAGTCTGCAATGTATTACTTTGCCAACCCACTTGAAAACAAAGAATAAAATTTTAAAATGGATATGAAGCCAGTGGAGAGAAGCAAGTATGGGAGTGATGTGATCGTGTTTTCTTGCTCCACTTAAAAATCAAGCACTAACTGTAATTGAGCCAGGAAGGTGTGATTGACACCAGCGTAGAGAGCATTACAGTAATCCAAACAATTTGAAATAAAATCGTGAATCACACATTCAAAGTCACTGAAAGATTTGATTTTAGATAAAAACTTTAATTGATAAGAACTGGACTTCACAAGAGAATTGAAGTGTTTGTCAAGTTTAAATTCACTATCCATTTTAATGCTGAGATTTGTAACAGTGGGTCTCACAAACAGTTGCAAAGTTCCCAGGTGCAAAGGCCCTGAAGATAACATAGTTACATCACATGGTGACACAAAACAGCAACATATAATAAAATGACAACACAAAAAACAGGAAACAGCACCCATAGGCATTATACGTGGTGGATACATTGCTAGTGTGTTTTTAACCACTGTTTAAGATTATTTTTGAATAATGATTATTTTAATTATTACATTCTCTGTTTATTCCAAGACTGTGCCTCTGACGGATGTTTCCATATGGATAAATTTGGTCTTTTGTCTGGAAACTTTTCAGTCTCCTCTTGTTAGAGTCCTGGTAATTCATCCTTTGGGCCATTCCATATCGACTCAACCAGAGGTCCCAATGTGACCATCTCAGATTTGGCTAAAAGAAAATGTGTTGGTGCCTGTCTGTGTATAATGATTACTGTACGTGCAAAAACGTAAGGTGGAAAATCGAAGGGGTTTATGAATTATGGGTCATTTAAAGTTAGGGAGTATTGCCTCCTTTTTACACTCTGAATTCTGTACATTCCTTCAGGGCCACATTTGGAAACCAATATCTCTAAAATTAGTAAAGATTTCTCTCTGAAATTTGCTACCTTTTTATACCTGACTATGTGCATAAACGGATGCTTAACAATTAAATAGGGTGGTGCAGTGACTAAAATCAATAGAATGAAAATGCTCATTAGATTATCCAACAAAATACTGCCACTTTCGGAAATGTGATATTGGTCATTTGACAAAAAAGGGCGAAACTTAAAAAAAATATTTGAACATGAAGGAGATGAAAACACAAGCTGATTTTTTAAGCATATGATCATAAGATATTTGCAATTATGCAAAAGAAGTTTGATTACCCTGGGTAATTGTCCACATGGTCAATTTGCCAGTCAAAAATTGGTATTTTTTTTAGTCTGGACCATTTTCAGGGTCCCATAACTTCTAAATTACACATTTGGTAAAGCCAGGATCCCTTCTGCATACAGTCCTGTCCTCAAACTGGAGGTACAGGTATCAGCAGTCTTTTGTGAATGATGATGGGCTGGCACTGACCTCCCAAAAATTTTCCACTTTTGCCCATTACAGCTTCACCAATTTGGAGGTCAATAACTCAGCAGTTAGAAAAGATAAACTTTTTCTGATAGCAGATTCTGAAAATCTGGCTCAAAATGATCTGGCATATCAAATTTCAGACAAAAATCTTTGCTAGTTTTAGAGATATTAACATCCTAATGTGGCCTTGAAGAAATGTGCAGAATACAGTGTCAAAAAGAGGCAATAATCCCTAACTTTAAATGTCCATAACTCATAAACCCCTTGGATTGTCCACCTTAAATTCTGCATGTGAACATTATACATGGACAGAATTGTTTTTTGCCAAGTCTGATTTGGTCACATGGTAGATTCCTGAACTTTGATTGAGTTCATTTGGAATGGCCCTATTGTCTTTTTTATATGAATAGAGGTATTTAATGGTGGGGCTACATTACAGGCTGGGAATGAGTACAGGTAAAATTACTTTTCATGCCCACCTTTATTCAAGGGGCAAACCAATATTTCTATTAGTTAAAAGGAAAAACTGTTGTAAATTATGCACATATAAATAAATAACACATTTCTCACATACAGCATTTTCTATGCAAATGCTTGTCTTCTTTTATTTATAGATAACCCTTTCTGTGGGTGTTTGACACTATAAGAAACAACTAAAAAAGAAAAAAAGAATATCCACAGAATATGCTGTACACGAATAATCTCCTTTGATGACTGTCCTGTGTAGGTTTTCACAGACACAAATGGATCATTGTGGCAGTACAAAAGCCATCATGAGAGATGGAGGTACAGGAAGAACCAAAGAAAAAGCCCATTTAGGAGAGAAAGGGCTTGTTTTGGGAAAAGAAATGTGAGCATGATAGAGAGACAATCTGAATGGGAGAATGAAGGCCTGACTCCAGAGAAGACAAAAAAGAATTACCAAATATGAGCATTTCTAGTATCACATGTCCAATTCAGCATATCCTCCAATCCATACAACCATCAAGGTTGTTTGTTCTCGCCTTCAATTATGAATGTTTACAACATTGCAGCCCTGCCAACAGTGTTTCCTTCCAATGTGTCTCCAGAGCAACTGAGAGAGTTAGGGTGGGATGTGTGTAGGGTCTCCTGAGTGGTCCTGAGTGGCAGTCCTATGCTGTGCTTGTGGTACCAGAACCAGCCCAACCACCTTCTTACAGGCATTGTTGGCCTTATAAACATCACTAGTCTAAAATGTAACCTTACATTGTAATAGACAGCTTGAACGACAACATTTTTGGTTGGCGGGCAGGGTTGTAATTATTTAACACCATATGTGTCACAGAGTATACTGTATGTGTGACTATGTACAGTAATACTGGTTTAATGTTGTTCAGTGTGCGGATACATGCTTCACTTCATGAGGAATATACAGTAGTATGTGATATACTGTATGCCCTGTCTTGATGGGTTTCTATTTTTTAACTAATGCTACTTACTACTTATCATGCTGCTTCATGACTTTCTACAGTACATGTGGCTACAGATCTGCTCACCTCAGTTCTGTTGTCAAATCACTGCCGTCTTCAGAAGTTCTCTGATGACACTACAGTAGTGCGCTGTGTGTCAGAGGGAACGAAATGGAATATAGGGGAGTCATCACAGACTTTGTCAACTGGTGTGAACTGAACCATCTACACCTGAACACCAGTAAGACAAAGGAGATTGTGATTGACTTCTGCCAGACAGCTCCACCACATACACCAGTGAACATCCAGGGTTCAGACATTGAGATTGTGGACTCATTTAAAAACCTGGGTGTTCACCTCAACAATAA